>CM053405.1:4976032-5050405 GCA_028644305.1 Xerus rutilus
GGCTGCTTACTAGAAGCAATTTGGTGAGACTGGTGGTTGAGATATGAAGGACAAGGACAGAATAAGGTCACCAGGGGCTTGCCATCTGCTTGCCAATAGCCACACGTCCTAAGCCCAGAATCTAACAAGAATCAATTAGTGCCTTAGGGAAGGTGCTTGGGTGAGGGATACTGCATGACATATTGGTGACGTTTGATGCTTTCTTAGAAGTTTTGCTAAGCAACTTAGTGCGACCTGTCTCAAAATAAAAAATAAAAAGGGCTGGGGTGTGACTCACTTATAGAACACCCCTAGGTTCAATCCCCAGTACCAAAAAAAAAAAAAGTTTTTCTAGAAAAGATGGCTAACCTATGAATTAATGGACACATTTATTTGAGTTGGTGAGGATGACTAGACTGATGAGGTTCTGGAAAAGCCACCTAATGGGGGAAAAAAGCTCCAGTTGGTGGTGGTTACCAATTTCCACGGTGTAAATACTCCTATGCTCAGTTTTCAAACTGCTAACAGCTCTTAGAATTCCTGAACACTTAACAGTCAGCTTTTCAACCTCTGGGGTCTGCGTACAGCCCCAACAGACAGCAGAGTGGACATCAGAAGAGAAAGGCGCAGGTGTGCAAGGCTTAGGGCACCTGCTACTCCCCTCCCCGTGGTGCCCGTGACAAAGACGCAGTTTTTCCCAGGCTTTGCTGGCTCTGTTTCTGCATCTCTGTCCTCTCCTCGCATTGCAGTGGCCTGTCCGTTCCAGCTCAGCCTTTGTCTTTTCCAAATGTGTAGCATGACGCATTTCAGATAAACCCACAAGTGGAGAGACCAGTGTCATACAGATCTTCCACGATGGCTTCACAAAGCCCTTCCTTTACTTTTTCTGGGGGGATGAAGGGGTTATAGGGGATTAAACTCAGAGACACTCGACCACTGAGCCACATCCCCATCCCTATTTTGTATTTTATTTAGAGATAGGGTCTCACTGAGTTGCTTAGGACCCCACTAAGTTGCTGAAGCTGGCTTTGAGTTCGTGATCCTCCTGCCTCAGCCTCTTGTGTGGCTGAGATTACAGGCATGCGCCACTGTACTTGGCTCCTTCCTTTACTTTTAAGGAAGTAGATCTGAGACATTGTCATTTAGCCTCTTTGTTTCATAAAAAGTTGGATGCTTTTTTTTTTAACTCATGATTGAACCCAGAGGTGTTCTACATGTTCTACCACTGAGCTGCATCCTTATCCCTTTTTATTTTTTATTTTGAGATAGGGTCTCGCTAAGTTGCTGATGCTGCCCTTGAACTTGTGATCCTCCTTATGGTACCTGCTTTTATATGTCCAGTTGCTAAGTGATAGTACCTAGTAATTAAATAAAACACCATTTTACCTTTTGTAAATGTGACTGATTTCAAGAGGATGATCACTAATATTCTCACCGGGCCTCATCAGATCAATGGAAGTCCTTTAGAGTAAAATGTGCTGCTTGGAGGCAGAGAAAATTCTGCCCCGGGCCTGCAACATCGGCTCTGCCTAGGCACTTCCAGCCTGCCAGTCTGCCTTGTGAATTCCAGTGGTGCCAGACCCTACAGTTGTGCAAGTCTGTTTCTTAAAATCTCTCTCTCTCATGCAGGTCTTGACTGATACACCATCATCACGCTGAAGAGAAGTCACCATGCTTCCTTACTGTCGTGACGCTAGTCCAATTCAGATTGCCCCGCTGGTCTCCAAAATGTCTCTCTTAATCTTTGTAATTGGTTTGATGTGACTGAGTCTGCGTCAGATCCTGAACTGTGCTCGAGGGGTGTGTGTCCTGTGTCTTCATCTAGACTGCCCCCCCCCCCCCGTGTCTCTCATGCCCTCTAACTGCGCACGTGGCGGGGTCTCTCGCCTGCGGGACCCTGCCTCTTGGTTTCTCTGTTTGCCGCCTCCTTGGGCTGCTTAGCTTCTCCTTTTGAACTGAATGTTGGCTGTAAACCTGGAGTTACCTCCAAGGCTGTGCAGGTTCAGGTTCACACCTGAGGGGAAGGTGCCCGGGGGGCGCAGCGCTGGGACCCTGGGCGTGTGCTAGGTGCACGTCAGGGGCTCCCGAGGGCGATGGCCTGGCCCCTCCATGCCTTTCCCCTCAGCCTCACTTCCTGCTGCTCCTTCCTCACCCTGGCCTGGGGTTCATTACTTCACTGGTTTCCCTAATTTAAATTCATTGAAATTCTCCTGAAAGAGCTTTCACATATAAACTAGGGCTTTCTGGTTTGTGTGAGATTGAAACTAGGAAAGGGAGAGGGAACTGTTGCCTTTTTCTAGTGACGGCTGGAGTGGGGCATCTGTGCCCTTTCCTTAGGGTCGTGGCCATTTTCTTTTGAGGAGTAGGGAGAAGGGCTTCCTATTTTGAGGTATCACATGATCTTTTTTTTTTTTGAATGAAACTGGCATCAGACTATTTATTTATTTCACTAGACAAGACTTTACAAACATTTAATACCGTGTGCATGGACTGATATAAGAAGAAAATGCATAAGTGAAAGCACAAAATAGAATGTGGTTAAGTGACATAAAGAGGGAAAGATTATTTCACTTAAGAGGATACCAGGAGGGCTGGGGTTGTGGCTCAGTGGTAGAGCACTTGCCTTGCATGTGTGAGGCACTGGGTTCGATTCTCAGCACCACATATAAATAATTAAAAAAAAAAACGATCCATTGGCAACTAAAAAAAATTAAAAAAAAAAAAAAAAGAGGATACCAGGAAAGGTCCCTCAGAGGAGGCTTTACTTGGAGCTTCCATATTGTATATTGATATCAGGGGAATAAATGAAATTTTCCTTTTAAAGAAAGATCAAAGAGAAAGATCGAAATTTTTTAACAATATGCAGAACAGATAAATGCAGTCAATTGTCCTATAAGAAATCATCTTCTACACAGTGTTCAAAAATATCACTAGCATTGTAGCTTTTGCTTTGCTGTTAAATACAGAGTTATTAGGGTGATAGTATTTTCTTTTCTTCCTCCTCTTCTTTCTCCTTTTTTTTTCACAAAAATTTTAAAAATTTGTTTTAATTAGTTATGCATGACAGCAGAATGCACTTTGACACATCATATCTAGTGCAGTATAACTTCTCATTCTTCTGGTTATAAATGATGGAGAATCTCACTGGTCGTATAGTCATATATGTACATAGGGTAATAATGTCTGCTTCACTTTACTCTCCTTCCTACCCCACACTCTCTCTCTGTCCACTCGTCTCCACCTAATCTAAAGTAACTCTATTCTTCCTCAGCCCCTCCCATTATAAATTAGTATCTGCATATAAAAGAAAACCTTTCACCTTTGGTTTTATGGGATTGGCTTATTTTTCTTAGCATGAGATTCTCCAGCTCCATCCATTTACCTGCAAGTGCCATAATTTCATTCTTCTTTAAGGCTGAGCAATATTCCATCATCTGTATATACAACATTTTTTTAATCCATTCATCTGTTGATGGGCACCTAGGTTGGTTCCAAAGTTTAGCTATTGTGAATTGAGCTGCTATAAACATTGATATGGCTGCATCAGTGTAATATTCTGATTTTAAGTCCTTTGGGTATAAACCGAGAAGTGGGATAGCTAGAAATTATTTTGGAAAAATAAAAGACCTAGAATAGCTAAAGCAATCCTTAGCAAGAAGAGTAAAGCAGGAGGCATCACAATATCAGACCTTAAACTATACTATAGGGCCATAGTAACAAAAATGGCATGGTATTGGCACCAAAATAGACACATAGACCAATAGTACAAAATAGAAGAGACAGAGACAAACCCACATAAATACAGTTATTTCATACTAGGCAAAGGTGCCAAAAACATTCACTGGAGAAAAGACAGACTCTTCAATAAATGGTGCTGGAAAAATTGGAAATCCACATGTAACAAAGTAAATTAAATCTCTATCTCTACATGGAACTCAACTCAAAGTGGATAAAAGACATCGGCACTAGACCAGAGACCCTGAACCTAATAGAAGAAAAAGTAGGCCCAAATTTTCAGCATGTTGGCTTGGGACCTGACTTTCTTAACAAGACTCCTAAAGCACAAGAAGTAAAATCAAGAATCAATAAATGGGATGTATTCAAACTAAAAAGCTTCTTGTCAGAAAAGGAAACAGTCAATAATGTGAAAAGAAAGCATAGAGAATGGGAGAAAATCTTTACCACATGCACCTCAGATATAGCATTAATCTCCAGGATATGTAAAGAACTCAAAAAACCTAACACGTAAAAACCAAACAACCCAATCAATAAATGGGCAAAAGAACTGAATAGACACTTCACAGAAGAAGAGATACAATCAACAAATACATGAAAAATGCTCAACATCTTTAGCAATTAGAGAAATGCAAATCAAAACTAAGAGTCTATCTTATTCCAGTCAGAATGGCAGTTATCAAGAATGCAAGCAACAATAAGTGTTGGCGAGGACATCAGGGAAAAGGCACACTCATACATTGCTGGTAGGACTGCAAGTTGGTACAACCATTATGGAAAGCCATATGGAGATTCCTCACATGTTCTCTTGGATTTATGCTCTTAAATATTATATAAATGTCTACATGTAGTTGGTGGAGTTCAACCAATTACAGCCATTATTTGTTGCTAAAATTGTCCCTTCTGGCTAGCTAGGATCATGGCTCAGTGGTAGAGCGCTTGCCTGGCATATGGGAGGTACTGGGTTTGATCCTCAGTGTTGCATATAAATAAATGAATAAATAAAGGTCAATCAACAACTAAAAAAAAAAAAACTGTCTCTTCTGTAGCTTCTCAGAGCAGGTGATTCTGGCTTCTGCCTCCTTGGACAAGAATCCCATTGTCTGTAATGGCTTATTTTTTTCTGCCCAGGAAACACCTAGACACACCCTGCACAATTCCTCCCCTACAAGAAGGGAGAATTCTGATCATAATGCTCATGGCTCCTTCTCTTGTTCCCCAGCATTTTCAAGGGACAGAACTTGCAACTATGTAATTTGAAAAGAAAGAAGTCATGTGTTTAGAGTGGCATTTCTTATTTAACTTTAAAAATTATAAGGTTATAACTTTGATTTTATGCCTGTATACACTTAAAATTCATGTTCTTAACAACCTTAAATAATTATGTACTTGTTTTATTGTAGAATACATATGTATGCACAGACATATATTTGTATGAATCCATTCTATAAATGCCAATGTTAATACGAAGGCCATTGAACACGTTTTAACTTTTCTTTGTAGTCCTCTCCATCCTAACAATATATACACTAATTTATTCACAGAGTCCAAACATAATATCCTAAAATCCCTTGGAATAATTTTGCACTGTTTATGATTCTACCTGACACACGGTTGTTTATTTTTAATTTTCATAAGTTTCCTATTCTGTAAAATGCTATTTGCATTTTTGGATAGTTAAAATGCTTAATTCCAAAGTTATACCTATTATCTATCTCTATATATATCTGACATGCACACACACAATCAGCAACGTCCCCTTCATACCTGCCGGTTTTGCCCCCTTTTCTAGCCCCTCTCGATAACCGATTCTCCCAGCCTTATTCTTTATTTGTCCATTTGCTCTTTCCCCCTGGATTATATTCTATAATCAGCACTCTACGTCAGCGTCAGGAGCTCCTTCCTGGCTGCATGTTCCATTTTGCAGGTCTACCTTAACTTATTCACCATTCCAATACTGATTGTCACTGGAGTCATTTTCAGTCTCACTACTAGAAATGTCACAATGAATGACTGTTGTCTTTGCCAGTGTCTCTGGGGTGGTCTTCTAGGAAGAGCAGTCTTAGGGTGAAGGATGAACAGTCTTGCTGGACTTTCTGAAGCCTCCGTCCCAGGCATGGGCCAGCTTGGCTTCCCTGGTAGTGCTCACGATCGATCACCTGCTCTGCCACCCGCCAGTCCTCAGGGTGTGCCCTTCCACACTTGGAGACATGGTATCCTGAGGTAGTTTTCATTTACATTTCTTTTGGTTTGAATGACTTGGACCATTTTTTCATGTTCAAAGGGCATTCTAATTTCTTCTTTTCTCTTGTTCATAGTCTTTCCATGTTAAGTTGTTTTGCATTTGGGCGAGTTCTTTGTTTTTTAGGTATATTTATTGTTGGCCTTTGATATAAGTCATATTTTTCCCTCACATTTTGGTCCTTTATCTTTTGAATCTTTTATGATGCTTTGTATATAAAAATTGTGTTTTAAACTTTATATAGTTAAGTTAATCGATGTTAAATGAATCAATCTTGTAGTGTTTTAGAGGCCTATTTATGGGCTTCCTACCCCAATACTGGGTTGTGAAGGGGTATGTGCACTGTCACTGGCTAGTTTTTACTTAGATTCCTTGTCCACCTGACATTTATCTCAGTGAACAGTGCAGCACACGTATCTACCTTTATTTCCATGTAAGTGGCTACCCAGCAGGCCCCGTCCTCTTCACTAAAAGGTCACACTCCTTTCCTATGCTAGGGCTCCATCTCATATTTTTCAACTTTATTCTCTTCCATTAGTCACTTTCTGTAACAACATCACCTTGTTCTAATTTTGGAGTTGATGTAATATATTTTTATGTCTGTAGATCTTTTATATTAGGCATTTTATAATTCTTTTCTACTGTCAGGAAAAAGATAAACATGTTGATGTTTTATTAGGATCATATTAAAATTATAACTGAAATTTTAACTGAACATATGGGATTATAGCTGACATTCATTGGTCCCTTAATCAATCATTTTGTTATAAGTGGAGCATTTTCTCCTACTAGCTTCACTTTTTTTCACATTTTTTGCTGTAAATGAAGTTTGCGGATTTTTTTTCTCTTTTATATCCTGCTATTTGACTAAATTCAGTTTTAATGCACTTTTGAATTTTCAGACAGGTGTATCTGAGCACACAGATTCTTACGCCTTCTTCCTCTAGGGCTCATGGTCTGAGTGCATCCTGCTGTCACTGGGTGCCCATGCTATTGTGTCCGATGGTGGCAATGGATGGCATGGGGACTGTTTTCCTCACTCTGGGAGGAATGTCTCCAGTATCTCCTCATGGAGACAGATCCTTGCATTTGGACTAAGATCTTCATAGTTATCTGATTATATTCAAGGCTAAGAAGCATCCACCCATTCCTCTTTTACTGGGTGTTTTTTTTTAAAGAAAGAATAATTGTAAAATTTTGTCAAATATCATTTTGACATTTTTGAAAATGAATTTGAATTCCTTGGGTCTATAGAGTGTAATAATTTTGATTGTTTATTGTAGTCTCTAGCATTATAAAATACCTATATGTATCTGTTTTTAAGTTGTTCTGATTTCTAAAATGTCTGATATCCAAATCAAAACCCTGTTTACATTGTACTGCTTTTGCTTGGTATATCCTTTTGCATCCTTTTATTTTCAATCTTTCCAGTGTATTTGAAGAGCCTCCTGAACATAGAGCAGAGTTATCACTCTGTGGTCTGCAAACTTAGGTCTAATCGGTGAGATACAGCCAGCTGGGCTTCTCAACGTGCTGGATGCCCTCGGTCTCAGGTCTGCCCTCTCCTGGCACACAGGCTGTGCATGCATGTGACCCAGCAGGGACACACTGCTCCCACGTTGTCTGCATGCTTCACTTGGTCTTGTTTATTTTTGGAGGGAGATAGTTTCTTTGGTCACGTAGAACGAAGTGCGTTTTGTCTTGTTACCATTAGTGAACGCCGTTCTGCAGGCCCTTTAATCCCCTTTTTGGTAGAACTGCTGAAGCTGGGAACCTGAGCTGTGAGTCTGGAGCTGCTCATCAATGGAGATTTGTCTTCTGCCTTACCTTGCTCTCAGAGTTGTCAGGAGAGTGAATTAAAGATGCAGAGGGGTCTTTGGAGAATGTCAGCTGATAGATAAAGACAGACAACGAGAAAGAAAAATAGATGAAGGGAGGCTGATCAGAAGATGGTGTCCTTTCCGCTGGTGCTCAGGATTCTTGGTACAAGGTGAATCTCCTCTCTTATCTCTCTGTTTACCAGATGCCTCTGACTTATCTCTATCTCAGGTCTGTAACAGGCTTCAGGTTTTGGTGTAGAGGAGATTCATTCATTATTGAGAGCCATCATCTCAAGTTCAGAAACTCTGGAACAAATCCATGAATTCACTTTCTATTCTGGAGCATTGTTTTAAAATGTTGCTCCCCCAAATTGGCTGAAAAACAAAGCCATCTTTCTTCTTAAAACAAGTACTGTATTTCAGATTTGTTTTCAGTGGATTTGTTCCCATTTTTAATACGTGGGCAACTGAAAGTGCACCTCTGTCTTACCTTTTTCTAGGCAGGACTCCAACTTTATGGTATAAAAAGCAAAACAGAACAACAAATAGTGCCAGCTCCACACAGAGGCTGTGCTCCTGAACATGAATAAGAAAAAACAAAACCAGAATGGAAAACCTTTATTCCCCTGTCGAGATACATAATAACCAACATTAGGACCTGGGAGGAAGAGGTAATTGACTTTCTCTTTGAAAATAGACAACTTGATGTGGAGTATTTTGTTTCCAATTTCCAATGGAGAAAACAGTTTTCAAATATTTCCAAATTCCAGGTATTAGATTTCCCCTTGATTCCTGTCTCACTGCCTCCCCGCTGTGGGTCTCCACGCAGCAGAAGACTTCAGTAGGAGAGGTATTCATTCATGCAACGCTATAAGACAAAGCTTTGTTATAAGAATTATAATACAGTGAAAGAACATTGCCCCACAGTGAAGAAAAACCCAAATTCCTGCCTTTCTCAAATAACTCCATTCTCAGAACCGCCATCCTGCGCTCTCGGACGTTTCTGCGCAGAGCTGCGCTCAGCATGTGTGAGTGCTCGCCTTGTGTTCTAGCCTGCACTTAGGAGCTCTCCTTTCCCACGTGTTTAAAGTTCTGCATTAGCATTAGCTCGACTGTCTGCACAGCTCATCTCCCTGGACTGCGAGAGATCTGGGTCCTTGCACATTTGCTGCCTGTTACAGTCACAGTGTGATAAATTCCCATTCTGTGTGGAGCACTTGCTTGTGCATTTTAGACTCGTGTCTTAGTATCAGTTACAGAAACTGAAATCACTGTTTCACAGAGTATTTATAAGGTTCTAGAGTATACTTTGCAAGGAAGTTTCAACATTTTATAGCTGACCTCTGAAATTAGGAATCCATTCTCTTTCTTTCTTTCTTTCTTTCTTTTTTTAGCACAAAGTTGAACCACACTGGCAAATATCCTAGGTTCTTTTTAGGTGGCACACAACCTAACGAATGTTTGTTTAAGAGTAGTTATGGAAGAGGGAAATGAGCTGAGCCATTACGGGTGTGCTTAACATTGCTGTCCTTGTTGACACTGTGCTAGTGAGGAGGCGCTGGCTCAGCCCTGTATGTGTAAACATAGTTATATTTAGATTTAAAGGTCTGTTTAAGACGAGTTATCAGAGATCACATACTGTTCCACTAAATTGTGTAATGCTGCTGAATACCCCTAAACTATGGACATTTGAGGAAACGAGCCCCTAGTAAATGTGATGCCACTCATCGTATGAGATCAAAATTATGCAATTACCCCTTGACTAAAATACAAAACCACAAAATTATATAAGGTATAATTTTTTAAAAAGTTACTATTATATGTGAAACATAAAATTATATATTCCAGAAACACAAAAATAATCTTACATATGTAATAATTTACAACTTGTAATTATATATTATAACAATGTATTACAATTATATACTATTATATAATTATATAATGTAGCATTACTATAATATTTCTATAATATAAAAGTTATATAAGTGCTTAGGGAACTTTCAGTAGGAATAAAATTTAAAAAAAATAAAAATTTTATGTGTTGCTTCCATCTTTTCAAAATGAGGATGTGAAATACATCATTTTATAGTTGTAATGGACATTTATTACATGGACAGGGTTTGCTTTGAAATTATTTACAGTTTAGAAAATAATGAAATTTAGGGCTGAGGATATACCTCAGTGGTAGTATGCTTGCCTAGTGTCTTTAAATCCCTGGGGTCAGGGGTCAAGCTCAATTACCCAAAAAAACAAAAACAAAAACAAAAAAAACAAAAAGAAAACAAAGGAAGAAATTTAGAATTTCCTTAAGTAGGAGTATTAAGCATAATTTGAAATGGAAACAGAACACTATTATGTTTGTTTTTGAAGTAAAAGTCAGTTTGGAGAATTACAAATGGTAGTATTGATTTGAATAAATGAATTCACCTTGAAGAGCTAACTGCAGGGCTGCGGTGCTCATTAATGACCCGTTAAAGGCACAGATTGAAGGAGACTCAATGGGGAACTTCATGCACCTGGGAAAATTGGAAATTACTGCCAGCAAAGGCCAGAGCTTTAGAGAATGCAAATGTATTTCTATCACTGAAGTAGGACATTCAAAATGAATATGTGTATACTCGATAAGCTATGATGTTCTCAACAATGTGAATGATAACTAACAAACTACTGCAATAGGTTTCAAAGATTAATGCTCTTTTATTGTGATTTTCAAAATTTACATATTACTAGTATAGGGAATCACTGTTTATTTTTTTATTTTTATTTTTTTTTCCTGTGCTGAGGATTGAACCCAGGGCTTTATTCTGCCACTGAACTACATCCCCAGCTCCCAAAACTCTATTTATTCCTGATGAAATGTTTAATGTGCCTCATTTCTTTACAGTGTTAAAAAAGAAAGGTGTTAGTTTTAAACACAACCATCAATTATTGCGAAGAGAGTAATTCGTGAAGTGTTTATGGTCTAGGTGGAATAATCTATTATTTTCCATTTTAATGTTCATTTTCCCCAGCATCTCTGCCTAATGGATATAATTCCTTTCCTTTTATGTTGAAATCTGATAGGACTCCTTAGTTAAATTGGGTTTTAAAAAGAGATGTGTGTATTCTTCTAGTCTAACAAGATTGATATTCTATAAGGGGACCTCTCATTTGCAGCCCACCTGGTCATGTAAACAGTGATTCTCGATGTGTGGACCTCCTCTGATCCTTTTAGCCAAAGCTGGGAACTTGGAGTCAGAGACTCTCCAGCCCCATCTCGGAGCAGCTGAAGCAGAGGTGGCCCCGGGGGCCTAGCAGCCTGTCAGCCATGCCGCACAGGCATTTCTGATGCTACAGTTGAAGAACCAGATATGTCCAACTGTTTCACAGAACGTCTCTCCTTAAAATTCACTTTATCCATTGATGTTTCATGATGTTAGGAAATAGATTGTATTTGAGACTTTGGATGAAGACTGGTGTGTCAGTCAGTTAGCTTTGGTAGTATAACCAACCACCCCAGAACTCACCCGTTTATGAGAATGTGTGGGCTGTCCTGGGCTTTCTGGTCCTGGCGGAGCTCCCTCCTGTGCCTCTGTTTGGCGTTGGGGCTGGGTGGTGTGGGATGTTGTCAACTATGGGTCTTCTTTGTCCCCTGAGCGGGCTTACTGTCCACAACGGGCTGCTCCAGGCTCTGTCACAGGGCTCGTGGAGAATGGGAGGAGTGTCCAGAGCCTCATAAGTGGCCCTGTTCCCTCTCTGTCAGTGTTCTCTTGACTACTCTGAGATCCAAAGGCAGGCCATCATCAGGGGTGGAGGAAAGAACTCTGCTACTTTGTGGGAAGACTTGCAAAGTCACCTCCTGATGCGGAGAAGGACAGGAAGGGGTAACATTGTTGCAGGCCACGGCCACTGAAGATCAGTCTCTAGGGTGACGGCTTTTAGGCTGAAGAGTGCTGGTCCTCCATCCTGTCGTCCCTGCAAGTCAAAAGCAGAGTCCACAGAGCTGTCTGAGTTTCCCCTGACTCAGAGGAGCAAGACAGAGTAGTTAGAAAAGAATGCAGTGTGTTCAGTAGCAAGTCATCCTATAATCAGCAAGAATGTACTGTGTTTGCAAAAGTCAAATAAACCTCAAAATTGGATGAATGTAGCATGTAAGAGCAGCTAGGTAGAAGGCAGCAAAAGTATGCCCTTTATTTCAAGCAGTTTCCTCACTGTGGCCCTGGATTTCCTGTCCGTCTCCTACCATGTGTTCTTCCAAGGCATGTCCTGCTCACCCCACAGAGGCCCCTTGTTTGGACATAGCTGGTTACGTCCTGGGGGGAGCTACAGTGATGGTGATAGTCGTCATGAATAGTCACCAAGCTGTTGTGATTCTGTAGCCCATGATATTGTAACAGTGCTCATGGAAAGTACAGAAATAGAGCAAATGTAGGAAAAAGAAAGTTCTTTTTTAAAATTTTTTTTAGTTGTAGATGGACACAGTATCTTTATTTTATTTATTTATTTTTATGTGGTGCTGAGGATCGAACCCAGTGTCTTATGCATGCAAGGCAAGCGCTCTACCACTGAGCCACAATCCCAGCCCCCCCAAAATAAAGTTCTTGATGAATGAGCTTTGGACCAAATGTTAATATAGTCTTTTATCTTGTTTATAAGCATAGCATAGCAGTTTTGGATAATTCATGTTACACTTTAAGTTAGCAATGACAGTAATGACCAGTTTTGTACAGTAATTTATAAAATGAGGAAGCAATATTTGTTTGCATTTCAGATAATTTGCTAATGTGGAATTAAAGTACTAATTTGCAAACGATGATCAGATGGAGTCCACCAACATATACTTTATATTTTTCAGAGACACCTCTTTTGGTATTTTCCCTCCAATATATGTTTAGGAAAAATGAGATGTATTTTGTGCTGCTTTCAATCTTTCCTGAATTTCAGCTCTCCAGTTCTCCTCAATTCCAGCCAGCCTATTTTAAATGACTTTTCTGTCTAATACTGTTCCTCTCTAAATGAATTGTTGTGTATCTGTCAGCTACTGCCATAATAATGCTCTAAAACAAATGAGCCCAAGTGGCTTAAGTCATGTGCTCTTTCTCACTCAGGCCAGGGTACATCCTGGCTGAGCCCCCTAGGCTGCAGGCAGTTTCAGATCTTCCCCAGTAGCATCTGCACTCTGCACGGATGAGGAGTCACGGGGTGTTTCCTCCTTGTGCATCAGCACAACACAAGGACCAGGTCAAATGTGCCTGCACATGCAAGGCCCTGCTTCCACTGTGCCCACTAACAGTTACTGGCATTATTCCTCATGGATGGCAGGTGTGTCCTCTGCCCACAGAGGGAGGTGGAGCAGGGTGAGCATGATCAACCACAGTCTGGAGGCTCCTCCGTGCGGCAGGGCAAGTCAGGGTGTCTTGGAGCCGATGTTCATTTTCATAGACGTGCACCTGCGACTGCAGGATTTATTGCGGTCCTCACTCCACCTGTTCACCTCAAGCCATGTGTTTGAAGAGCACTGTGAGACTTGTCTTTTCTGAGATAGCCTTCAAGAAAGGGATCCTTCCAGAAAACCAAAGGTCCAATGTTTTCTCTGATCTGTGGAAGCTAACCCATAATAAGGGGGAGAGGGGAAGCATAGAAGTTCAGTGGAGTAGACAGAGGGGGACGGAGGAGCAGGGGAGCAGGACAGGGATAGGAAGGACAGTAGAATGACTAGGACGTCACTTCCCTATGTGCCTGTGTGAAGACACCCCAGGGAATCCCTCCAGCCTGCACCTCCACAAGACTAGGGGTCCTAATTAGAATAAGATACATTCCATGCTTGTGTAATTAAATCAAAACAGATTCTTCTGTCATGTGTAACTAAAAAGAGCCAAAAAATTTTAAAACAATGATAAAAGGAAGATCCTTCTTAGCAGCAGCAGTTTTGAAATGGCTGGTGTTTTTTTAGAACTATATTGGCAACTGGAAGAGTCATTGGTCTCAGCATGTGTTCTTACATTAACACCAAAACACAATAGACTGATTATTTTTTGTGATTACATGAGAATGTAAATTGCAAATAAATCAAAAGTTCTAGACAGGACCTATAACATTAATATTAATTACAACACATTAATAAGTCAAATAACTTGAGTGTACTGTCCACAGCAATTTAAAGTTATGTTTTTTTCCCTCTGTACACTGAAGATCTACTTCCATTTCATCTTTGGGTTTCTTGTACCTTTCTTAGCGGAGTCTAAGGAGACTCAGTGCTTGGAATGTGGGAACACTTTCTTGGCTTTCACTACAAAATTTTTCTTTTTTTTTTAAGTGAAAATATAAATGTTCAGCATTGTCAGAGTTGGAACTCTTGAGTTATAATCTTTAGAAGTTTATACTTAACAGTGTGGCAGGAGCATAGTGTGGGTTAAGTGATCCTGGCTGGCATCTGTCTTCAGGGCCATCTCCACCATGAAGGTGTAGAGAAGAGCCTTGTTGTGCATTGTTTCACTCTTACTGAGATTAAATTGTAGTTTCTGTTCTTCGTTGTGGACCTGGCCTGCCATCCGTGAGTCAGTATTTCTCCTGGGGTTGTGCAATAACTTCTAGAAGGTTCCTGGCCCCTCTTCTTTTTGAGGGAGGGGAGTGGAGGACACAGACATGTTCTGGAAGGGTGGTGGGCATTCTGAGTTCGTTCTCCAGCGGTCTCCTCTCTCACTGAAGATCAGGTCCCCCAACACCTGATAGGAGAAAAATTCCCATCTGCAGTTGTTACTGCAACTCGGTCGTGTTTCCGGGAAGTCTGGGGTTAGGAACTGGAAGCCAGGAGGGAGGCTTTGTGGTGGGGACTGCAGCCTGGCTCCTTGCTGCCCACAATCCCCAGTCTAGCCACATCTCTGGGAAGCCAGAGAGGCCACCGCAGGGTGTCGGGCCTTAGAGAAGAACTCTCCTTTCTTTCCAGAGTGGCTCATGGAGGAAGGCCAGCACTCAGCGGCTTGCTCTCTGCTGGCTGAGTTTAGCTGTGTTCCTCCCTGCCTGGAAGGGACATCTGAATGTGGGTGGATGCATCCCTTTCTGGATAGAAAGAGCTGGTGTGGGAGGCCATGGCTGGAGGCCGTGCATGCTGCTTGGCCTGTCCTCATCAGACTAAGTGGTTCGGGACTCCTGTGGCAATGGCTATGGAATCCCAACCTTCTAGTGGCTCTCAGCATTGCCTAAGTATTGTGATATTTTGCTTTATCCGAGCTTTTCACAGCTGCCTTGAATCTGTGATGATGTTTCCATGTGTGTGCCCTTAGCACACCTCAGAGTTGGGTGTGGCTCCCAAGCTTATCAAACCTGGTTTAAGGAAGAGCTGAGAAGTTCACTGTGTTGTTCCTTTTATGTGGCTCTTTGGAAACATTACACTTGTATTTTTAAAAGAATTTTCTAATAGTCTTGGAGTGGATATTTATTAGTTAATATCTGAATTATCTTTGTTGTGAGTTTAGGTAACGGATGTTGCTTACGTTGTCCAAGCCAGTTTAAAGGTGTTTCAGTGCTGTTCTAAGTTCTCATGAGAAGGGTTGTTGGATTGTTAGTGACTCAGGTGATTTCTATCCCATCTCAATTTCATTTGTGAGCATGAAAACAGATTTAGTGCAGAGACTGACACCATTCTTGTAAATCTGATGCATTATCAGAGCTGCGTGGAGAAGGCGAGCAGCAGAAGCAGGCTGCCCCCTTGCTCCTCCTTCATCTGTTGGAGAGACCAAGCAGCATGCACGGCCTCCAGGCATGGCCTCTTACACCAGCTCTTCCCATCCAGAAAAGGGATGCACCCACCCACATTCAGGTGTCCCTTCCAGGCAGGGAGGAACATAAAGTGCAGACACTCTTCCCAGCTGCTGGTTGAGGGCATCTCCCTGTTTTGGGCTTAGCTCATTGCTGTTCACTGATTCTCCTTTAAATAGAGCAGGTTAATTAATAGATGGAGCCCTGTGGAATTGCCTACCAGCGCCACAGAGTGTTCGATGATGCCTAATGTGTTTTAATTAACAAGAACACAAAAAGCCAAACACTGTTCTTAGTATGTCTAACCTTATGATTTTCAAGTAGCAGTTGAATAACACTTGGAAGAGAGTCATAACTCTCTCAGACTAATTAATGGAAATGTTTTTAAAACACTGGCAGATGAAAGTCGCAAACATGTCAGTCCCCAAATTGTGTTTTTCAGCTGCTGATTAATAGTAATAGGTCAGTTGCCACGTTTTAATTTCTTGATTAAATGACATTTACAATATTTCTGTTTTATTAATATTCACTGAAGTCAATAGGTAATGTATTTGACACTTTATAAGTGTTTCAAAGTGCAGATTGTTAAATGTAGCTCCCAAACACCAAATTGTTTGACATTCTATGAGTGAAAAGTTATAAGGCTATGATAGCAACTGATGACAGTTATTACCAAGAGTGCCCCAAATTTCCAAAGTGCCATTTGGGTCAATCTGGTGAAGTTACATGTGTGTTTTTGGTACTTTCTGGCTGTGCCTGCACCTTTCCTGGTGTAACTGGCAGTTTCTCTGAAGCAGGCTCCCTCTCCTGCCATGTGGGTTGGACCAGAACCTGGGTGCTCAGCTGACTTGTTTCTCTGGCTCTTCTCGTATGGCTGCTGGGTGGCCCAGTGGTGAGGGGAAAGTGGTACCTAAGGACCTGCCCTGCCCTGGCAGCTAGTCTGGGAGGACAGGAGATGAATTCCAGAGAAGCATCATGGGTCAGTGTTGGGAAGGGCTTCTTGATATGCCAAAGGGGTTGGGGGGTCTGTGAACTTGAGAGGCAAATTCAACTCTTTCTGTTCAGTTGGCTGCTGTTTCCTGTAGGCCAATAAAAGTGTCTTTTAAAGATACAAAATTATTTGAATAAACATGCTTATGTAATGGGCTTTTGAAACCGAGTGCAGGGCCTGTGCCTTTGTGTGCCCAGTTGGGTTTCCTTTCATCACGAGGACTGCCTGGATTTGTGTTTAGGCGAGGATTCCTGAGGTTGTGCTGAAGAGGACGAGGAGAGCGACCGTTAGAGGGCGCACGTGGTGTGGAGCACTCCTCCCCGCCAGCCTGGCTCCTGCATCTCCTTTGGTCTCCAGGAGTGCTACTTCTCCTTGCCCACATGGGAGGGGACTGGCACCCAGGGAGCTCAGGTCACATTCCCCAAAGCATCTTCTCTAATGGGACCCCAGTGTGGACCAGTCCAGTTCCAAAGCTCTGACACTTCAGCTTGATGCTATCCTGTCCTTCTTCATCAGGCAGATGACCTTGGGCTGGAGGCATAGGGAGAGATACAAAAAGAACGAGGTAGACTGGGAAAGAGTCAGCAAAGCATGGAATGTCCTTATTTACAACCCCATAAAGGATGATGTCTTATCCTGATCTACCAGAAAAATCCAGGGAGTTTCAAAGGAGGGTGGGATTGTGTCACAATGAAGGACTGAATATGTTTCACGGAGGTGGTGCTTTCAGAAGTGGGACAGGATTGCAAGAAGGAAGGACAAATGCTGCAAGAAGTAGCACCACAGCAAAAAACATGAATGGATGAAGAAATTGTGGTATGTACACAAAACAGAATATTATTCAGCCATAAAGAAGAATGATTTCATGATGTTTGCCAGCAAAAGTATGGACCTGGAGCCTATCATGCCAAGTGAAATAAGCCAATGCACAAAAGACCAAAGGTCAAATTATTTTTTGCTCATATGTGGAAGCTAAACCACAATAAAGAGGGCAAGGGGAAGAAGAGAAATACAGTAGATCGGACAAAAAGGAATGAAGTGAAGGGATGGGGATAGGGATAGGAAAGACCGTAGAATAAATCCAACATAATTTTCTTATGTACACATATGAAAATATCTAAGTGAATCTCACCTTTGTACCTACCTACAAGAATGAGGTCATAATTAGAATAAAATACATTCCATGCTCATATCATTATGTCACATTGGATTCTACTGTCACATGTAACTAAGAAAAACCAATAAAAATTAAGCAGACCAACAGAGCTGCGGTGGACAGGTGCCATGCTGCCACGTTTTCCTGGGGGCCACACAGTTTTGATGTGTCTTATATGGATGCCAAAATAAGCCTTTTAAGTCACAGGAAAGCTGTCAGAGGTTTTGAGTAGAGAAATGACATATCTGGACATATTTTTCAGAAACTTCATTCTGAAAACTCTTCTCTGACTTGTTATTTTTCTCTGTGACACAGATATAGCACTGATACAAAATGCTTTGGACTAGAAGTGTTTTGGTCTGGGGATTTTGGAGGGATTTTGAAATAGTTGCATCTGCATACCAAGAAATCTTGCAGATGCGTCCAAACCTAAAATTCACTTATGTGCACATACTGTTGACACCCATAGTTCAGGCTTTGTGCAGTATGTTCAGTGCATCTGTGTTTGGACTGCACACTGTCCCGGGATGGAGGGGTGCTTCCACTTGTAGTGTTCACTGGATGCTCAGAGATTAGATTTGGGGTTTTCACCTTCGCGATGCTCAGCCTGTACTAATTACTTCCTAAATACAAATATGTGTAGTTGGTTGTCATTCTCTGTAATGTAAGCTGTTGGGGGACTGAGGCTGAGTCACAATGGTCTGTGGCTTCCTCTTTGTCCTCAGTGGCTCTCTCTCTTGGCACTCTGAGCTGCTATGTGCATCATTTGATTACCTGAGGGCTCCATGCTGGGAGGCCTGGTGTTGGTTCTCTTCTAGGCTCACACTCATTCCCTCCTTTCATCCTTCCCTGTGAGAGGTCTGACTTGTGAGTGGAGCTGTGTTGGACTGTCCAGACCAGACCTATATCCACCTGAGTGCCACTGACTGACACCCAGCCATGTCACAGAGAACAGAAGAACCTCCCAGCTGAGCCCTGCTCAATTCCTAACCCACAAAATTGTGAGATAAATAAGTCATTATTTGGAGCCACTAAGTTCAGGAGTGGTTTTGATGAGTAGATAATTAGAACAGATAGTGTCAGTGCCCCTCAGCTTGGGGCATCAGAGCTGGGGTGATGTACCAGCTTTCTATCACACTTAATGCGTGACCAAAAAAAAAAAAAGCTGCTTCTCCATTTGACATAACTGAATCAAAATAACCCTATCCACATAGCAGGAGTAGGTGACTTTAGGAGGAAGTGTTGAGTGTGAGAAATTGATGGCACATTGGGTGGGCAGTACTCACTAGAGCCAGAATCTTGGCTCTCCGTCGAGATGTCCAGCTAATACCCCAATATTGCGTTTGTGATCTCTCCTATGGGAGGAACTTCCTTCACACAGTCTTCTTCAGCTCAGATGATGCCATCTTATTGACCCCGTGATTTAGGCTAGACCTCCTGGAGCTCTCCCTTGTGGGTCTTTTTCTTTCACTCACTGTGTGGATGCTTCCTCAAGCCCAGGGGGCTCTATTGCAGGATGTCCAGCACCAGGTGGTCTGCTGTCCTGAGAAAGTAATCTTCCCCAGCTATTAGCTTCACTTTCCCTTGTCCCCAAAGAGCCCCCAAGGCCTCCCTTTACCTGTGTACCTCCTTGTCTATCAGAGAGTGCCCCGGGGTCACATGAGTGAGCCCAGGTATGGCAGGCTGCTCCAGGAGGCACCACAGAGCAGGCGCAGGCTGTGGTTGGCTCAGAGTCCCTGAGTGTCAACACCCATGGTTCTTCAGGTGGAAGCTACTTCCATCTCTTTCACTAACATGTTTTTCTTCATATCAAGATGGAACTTACATACTGGAAGGTGCTTGCATGTTAGGGTGTTTTTAGCAGCTTAATCCAAGTCTTCATCTATACATTATAGTTTTCTCCTTCTATACATTATATATAGATGGATATAGATGCAAAGACAGATGCCAGTTATAGGTTATTTTACAGAAAGTTTCCTTCCTTGGAGCTTGGAATGAGGGTGCTGGGGCAGGCTGACCACCAGACAGTGTTAATCCTATGTGTCTTTAACCTGTGCACGTCAAAATGGGTACACATTTTTGAGAATAAGATCCTGGACACCTGGACAGCCCTCATTAGTACCTCAGTGGAGAAAATATTAGCAAATATTTTCTAGCCTTGAAAATTACCCCCAATACATGGGTTCTAACTCTTTTAAATAGTTTTTCCTCCTCTGAGAACTAAGAGCCCTGTTATCCACAATTCATAAGAGAAAAATATGTAAAAAGGAAGCTCTTGACTACTGATACTATATCAGATTATGAGTAATACTGGACCAATGTTTACCTGTGTTTGCTTTGAATGTTCATTTCAGTCTGATTTTACTTTTTTCTGAGTGAAGTCCTCAAGATGGGCCTCCAAGTTTTCTTTCACATGTAAGCTCATGTGGTAGCCTATGGAAACTTATTTTTATTTTTATTCATCTAGTTCCAGGCTTATTTACAACATGTAGTGACTAACATTTATGGAGCATTTTCTACATACTTGTCCTATTCTAAATCCCTTACGTACATTGATGTATTTATTCAGTTCAGCAGCTCTAAAGAGAAAGGGATGCTGTCAGCCCTGTCTACAGGTGAAATGGGCACAGGGCATGAAGTGGCATGACAGGGCCACTCAGCCAGCACAGGACAGCGCCTGCCTATAAGCCATGGCAGGCAGGCCAGCACAAGAGCCTATGCCCCTAACCATCGTAGTACACTACCTCTCAGCTCGTGGTTTTGGAGATAGGGGAGAACAATCCAAAATCCTAGGAAACCTGGATGTTAGAGCCCACAATTTAAGGAGATTGAAGAATTTAATGACTGGCATTTTTTCTAACTCAATTCCCTTTGTAAAACTGGAGTTGGATCAGAGCCAACCACGTTTAAGGAATGAAACATACCAACACCACACACAGCACACTTGCTGGGCTCTCACTGTTCCTCCCACCCCGGGAGGCAGGTGCTTGTCTGGGAATGAGACAAGGCGTGAGCAAGGTGCCCACCTGGTGGCTGGTGCCTGGGAAACCATGCCACTAAGCAGAGAGTGGCCTTGAGCCTGTGCCTTCCACCCATCGGTTGTGCTCCTCAAAACAACAGAAAATAGGTTTGTGACTTTCTGGGAGGCGGAACACTGGAATCTAAACGGCCCCTGAAATGTCAGCCAGCCTCTTCCTGCCCACTCTCCCTCTCCAGCACTCCCAGCAGCTGCCCTTACTCTGCTTGATGCTCTGGGCCTCACGGTGCTGAGTGTCCAGGAGCTCTGGGTGTTGACGTCCAGCACGGATTACCATGGAGAAGCTTCTTCATGCTGTGACCTTACCCAGCCTTAAATGAATCCTCCAGCTTCTGCCTCCAGAGAGAATCCTGCTATGTGGCAGTGTTTCCTGATAAATGATTTTTTTTCTCACTAAGAAGAGATCATTTATAGGCTCTTTCTAACAATAAGTTGACTTTTCAAAGGAACAGTTTGACTTTTCCATCCTTTGTCGCATCCTGTTGAGAGGACTGAGCCTTCTTCTACTCTGTTATCACTCAGCGTTTATGATGGTATAAATCATTCCTCTGTGGACGTTTCCTTAATGATGTTTTCCTATGAATACGGGGAAATGGCCTTTCTGAAATTCGGCTTTGTTCTTCAGTTGGTTAAATGATAGTGCAGATTGCCACAATGAAGTCCAGGCAGGAATGAGTGTGGATTAAGTCACACATTGTCACTTAACAGAAACAAAGGCAAATGGAAACTCCAAGTCTGTTAGACATAGTTCTACAAGGAAGACAGTTGGGTGAACTTCCCATTGCATTTGAACATTACAAAAGCATAATATTTGAATTACATTTAGTAGTTTTTATGCGGTGTTGATTTTTTTGACAGTTATCTTCATGGAAAAGGGTAAAAACTATCCATACATTCTATATAAGTTTGTATGAACTACAATTTAAGATTAATTTGGTTTAATCAGGTATAGGCCTGAACTTAAATACAAACAAATAAGTCAATAACCTTTGGAAGAATGCATTGGTAAGATCAAGTTTGAGGAGATAGGATGATATTGGAATTTGAAAAGGAAACAGGACATGAGAGCCCACAGGAAATAAGCTGTGAAAATCTGAATATAGGGCCCTTGTAAGGCTTTCTGTCTGAAGAAAGTGAAATGTTGATCATGGCTAGGATAGGGCATTCCCGAAGAAAAGAGGCTTGGTAGACATATTAGTCAGATTGTCATTATTATAACAGAATACTTATATAACAATAATAATACTTATTATTATAATACTTGCATTATAGAGAAAGAGGTTTATTTCACCTACAGTTTTGGAGGCTGGAAGTCCAAACAGCATGAGTAGTCTCTGGCAAAGGCCCCTGTGGCTTTATCACCTCACAGTGGGAGCATGTGTATAGCTCTGTGGGATTTCTCTGCCTTTCCACATAAACCTCCGGAACTCAGCCATGAGGGTTCCAATATAGTGACCTTACCTAATCTAATTACTTCCCAAGGGTCCCCCATCTAAACACCATGGTAGGATTAGGTTTATATTTTCTTAATACCATTAGAATAATATTTTGGGGATTAAACTCTTGCATGTTTGAGTGGAAAAATCATGTGGAAACCGTGCAGTAGAAAGAAGAGAAGCATTCTTGTACGATTTGGGCAGATTTCATGTCAATTGACAGCTATAAGGTACACGAAATTTATTCATTTGTATGGCTTTTGAAGCTGTGGTTTTGTGATTGCTTGTAAAATTTTATAAAGGATTATAATTTTTCTTGTTTGGCTGTTAAAAAATTTTTGTCTCTTTTGAAAAACAATATTATGTCACCAATAAGCCTAATTGAAATTGAAATTGAAATTTTTCTAATTGAAAAAGGGAAAGGTGAGCGGGGTTGTAAGTGGGGAATTGCTTGAATTCAGAAATGAGCACTCAGGACGAGGCGTCGGAAACCATGCATTCAGACTCCACTGCAGGAATTCTGTTGCTTTGTGCGTTCAAGGCCAGACATTTAAACTCCTCATGTCTTAGACATGAAGAGCCCTGGAGACCAGATGCTAAAATGACTGTTTAAATAAATAATGCTTTCAAAAAATGTTTGGGTATTTCACATCCGGGAAAGGTTATGCAGTTTTAAACAGCATGTAAATACTTGTGGAGGCCTCTAGCCTGCGGTGTTTGACTAGCCACACTGACCCACAAGGTGATGACAGGGCAGGTCTCCTTCTTGTGAGGATTTCTCTGCTAGAGGAAGATGGCCCAGTGAGTGGCTGTTTTCATAATTTTATTTGCATTTTAACAAACAACATTGATTAATTGCCTGGTCATAAAAGTGATCTATGCTTTTGTAGAAAAGTTGCAATCCAGCAGAAGACAGAGATTGAAAAACTGAAATCACCATTCCTAAATCCTGTTAACTTTCGGACATGAAGACCTGGAGGCTTCCGATTTATGCCTACGCATCTCTGCATGGGCACATTTGTTTTTGTATATTTGCAAAAATGTGGTCATAAAATTTATTCATATCATAGAATTGATCTCCTTTTCTAATGGATGCTAATCTCTATGGTATTCTTCTAACACTAATGGCTGCATAGTTTTCATCCTGGATGCCACAACCTGGCAGCATCTTAGTGGCACATAGTCTTTTGCTCTTGTGAATGTGCCCATGGACACATATGCCAGATCGCTGCACGAAACAAAATCCTGCATATGCTCTTGCCAGGGAAAAGACTGCACAGGTTTAAAATTTTGGCTTTAGTTTAGTTGATTTTTTCCTATTTTGATGGTCGACTCTTCAAACCCTTTCTCATTTTATTTTGTTTCCTTGCTTGCTCATTCCAGTTTATTCTTCTTGGATCACTTAAGAAACATTTTTCCATAAACTCTCTTTCAAGTTTTATTGGCATTGCATCATATCTGTGAATTAATTTGGGAATGACAGCAGATTCACAGTAGTAAACGCTTCCTGTGTAATAACACAGTGTAACTTTTTATCAAGTTCGTTTTTCCTGACTTCGGTAAAACTGTTGTTCTGTACAGAACGAGTTCCGTCCGTTTACATTCTGCTTACTTCTAAATACAATTTATTTTCAAAATTTGCATGAGGAAATTTTAACCAAGTTTTCTATGTCAAAAATTACATGTGTGTGTATTTCTAGTTAATTTTGTGTACATTTAAGTAATTGGCCAACCTAACTGTTGCATTGATTTTAATACTTACCCACTTACTTTGATTGGTCTAATGAATACAATTCTTGGTTCATCTTCAGACGTCAATTCTCATAACGTTTCCTGTTCTCATGGCTGTGACTGGACCTTGGAGAAGAATAAGTGTCACTACCGCTGTAGTGTTCCCATCCTGTGGTGGCTCTCATGGTGTGCCTCTGGGACTTCCCTGAGTGCTATTCTCACGGTTGTTCTGGAAGGGACTTCAGTAGCGTTTCCCTGGTGTGCTGCTCTGTGTCCAGGCTTACATTCACATCTGCATGCTTCCTCCGTTTTGTTTCTTCTGATTCTGTTTAGATATTTTTCCTTACCTTGATACCATTTTTTGTTTTGATGGTGGGATTCCGTGTGGTTCTTCACTATCGTATTTCTCTCCTCATCTTCACAAGCTTCATCGTCGTTGGCTATTGGTTTCTACTGTAGTTCCATCAAGGTCGGAGATGATGCTCCGCCAGCTCCATGTGCTTCTCTTGGTTTTTATTTTTGACATTTGTCTGATCGTCCTGCATGCCCTCCACTTCGGTGAATTTGTGGGTGATCAGAAAGACCGTGTCGTGCACTCTTGGGTGGCCTGTGCTGAGGGCAGATGGGCAACAGTGCTTTCCAGGGTCTCCCTCATCAGTGATTTTGTGTCTAGTTATTCTATTATTTAACAGAGAATAAAATAGAGAGAGCTTTGAAGTTTCCAGCTGTGGAGGCCTCGGTGCAGGCAGGTGGTGTTTGCTCCTGAGTTCCGCTGCCACGTGCCTGCCTAGTTCAGGGGCCTGTGCTTTCTTCATGAATCGACTCCAGCATCATTATGTGATGTGATATCCTTTTAAGCTTCTTGGTCAAATGCCCCATTCTGAGGTAATCCTCAATGAAAGATGGCCAGTGTAGTTTTCTTTCAGTGATGGTTCATGTGGCGTATCTTTTTCTGTTTTTTAACTGGAAGCCCATATGGGCAGGTGCTCATCAACCAGTTCTTAGACATCAGCTTCTGGGGCACCAGGGAGGGTGGAGAAGGATCTCTGGGATGTACCGGGATGCGCACGAGGCTCCTTCTGGCCCCGGCGGAGGGGCGTGTTGCGGGTCCGGATGGTGGTGCTGGAGGGGGGTGGCCCCAGAGGTATTTCTAAGGCAGTACAAGCAGGACTTGTGGAATGTGGTTGGAGGGGAGAGGCGAGGTCAGGAACGGTCCCCAGCTTTTGCCGCAGGACAGAGCCAGCAGGCTTCAAGGGTGGGGAGGATGGCAGCAGGACCAAGTTGAGAGAAGCTGCAGAATGCTCCAGAGACCCTCAGTCCAGCCACGTGGGGGTCACCGGGAAGCAATGCGAGCCTTCTTCCAATAGCCTCGACATTGGAAGAGTAAGGCTGTGAGAGAAGCTTCTCGGGGTTCACTGTCTTTACCCAGCAGAGAGGGGTAAGCAGATGGCGGCGATGATGGACACGATGTGCATCTTCTCTGCAACACTTCTGGGTCCCTGTGAGCTCAGATATAAAAGTACTTCTTAAAAACTGTAATATTTTACGTGCACGTCCTTCCTCCCAACTCCATCTATCTGGCGAAGCCTGTTTGGCACTTAGCGTTAACCTCTCCCGTTCTTACGCTTACCTTCACTTCCTCTACCCAGACGCAGGGTTGGAACATGATGGGATCTTTTCACAGGAGAGACTTGTCGTTTCCTCCAAAAAGATCTGCATGGGGAGAGGCCGCATCAGGAGGCAGAGCTCATGGAATTGTTTTCTAGAAACCAGAAGACCTATTTGGTGTGCTTAGTTGTAACCTAACTTCTCATCTTCTTTCACTCTTGTGTTTCAGCGTATTGTTTGCAGGATCTGGGCCTGTCGTTTTTAAAAGAATAACTGTATGGAAAGTTGCATCTATTTATGTTCTACTTGCCAGAGTTCACAACCTCGAGTGGAGGAGAACCTGGAAATGCAGGCTCTGTTCTCTACGTGTCTCTTGTGTGCTATCAGTCATGAAGCAGGTGCAGAGAGCACCCTACCTGCCAGCACCCTCGGCCCTTGCAGGCCATGCACAGTGTCCTCCCCAGGGCCAGAGGCAGCAGGAGCTGCTCACATGTGCTGACATTTTGGCTTGAGAGAGCTTTTAAAAATTCACTCTCATCTGATCTTCCGTTTCCCTGAGTTTCTGTGTTTTTAGATAAAATACCTTTGTCCAAAACATTATTTGAGTCCTTAGAACTGAAACCAGTCTCTGTGAAACCAACAGAGCTGTCAGGGAACTGAGCTCGTCATCTTTGTCAAATTATTGCTCTACTCTTAACGTCCAGTGAGTTAAGGAAATCAATGAGATATTTTAGTTCCAGCAATTATTTGCACATATCCCGGCAGGCACTGATTGCTTGTGAGTGTACACAGCTGTGAACAGGAGGGAACATCATTCACTCCATTCCATCTCTTACCCCATATGGGGCCCGGGAGAGTAGAATAACAACAAGATGTCATGACTACAGTATAAGTGACACGTGTAGTATTTCTATGTCTTGTACATCTGCTTCATTGATACTACAGATCCAAAACCCATCTCTTCATAGGCTCTGCCGGTGGTTTAGCCTGTGCCCTGTAGTGGGCTGCGTTGTGCTGATCTCTGACCTGTGGTTGCACTCCAGGCCAAGCCAACTGACCAGAAAATGACTACCAAGGCTCTGGATTCTACCAGATCAGAGGCTTTGAACAAACTTGTAAACTAGAGCCTGCATGGCCAGTGACCAGCAGCTGTAGTTGGAGCAGCAGCTAAGGAAACAGCAATCCTCATGAAAAGATCGCCATCTTTAACTTCTACGTGTGTGTTTATGTGCTTATGCAAGTGTGTGTACGTGCATAATTGTAATACTTATAGGATATATTTAAACCAGTCAGGAACTCAAATATCTGTGGCATGGATGGTGTGCCTTTGTAGCTCAATCAATATTTACTGAACTGTTTGAATGAAAATGGAAATACATTTGATAAGGCAATGTTGTTTTGTCAGCTAATGGCTTATGGCAGGGCTGATCTGAAGGCACACAAAGGTACCTCTATTTGCAAGGCATTATTCAACACAATGCACACTGATAATGTTTTCCTAAAGGGATAGTCTCCAGCCTGAAATAATTTGGTACCAGAAGTATGTTTATTTTGCCCCGATGACACAATGAAGTAATACAAAGGGGTGATGGATTTACAGTAAGTGTCCATGGCTGTATTAAAACACCATAGTCCTCTGCTTGATCAGAGCTGCTTCTTAAATGACCAGGAAATTTGATAGCCATCTGCCACTCAGCCCAAGAACATGTGTGTCTTCAACTTGATGTGCTGGAGTATCATTTACAGTTGTGAAACACTGCTTGAACTTAGAATTAATAGGACCTTAAGGAATTCAATATCTATGTCTTATTTTGTAAATGCCTGAATTTTTATATGCTATGTAATTGTCAGAATCTGGTGATTAAAACTTAGCAGAAACCATGATTAGCTTTATGATGTATTGTTGGAGCTGTCTTTGAATTCTAACATCCTTGTTTCATGGATATATTTCATGTGTTCATGCTTGTAGATGTTCAAGTTAAGCATGAGGTCTTACAGAACCAGCTTTTCAAAAAGAGGCACATTTGAAGAAGAGGGATGAGGTTGGAAGAAGTCAGCCACAGTGCTGTCAGTGAGTTGGACTAGCATGTTCCTTGTCGCTTGGGTCCTGGGATCATAAGCTTATTTACTCATGTGTAAAAATAAAACCCAGCTACTACCTCCAGAGCCTTCTAATTTTAGCTGTGGTCTCACAGCTTAGAGAATCTGTTCCATTGATATCACTCACCTTGTTTGCTTTTAGAATGGTGCAATCACTTAGGAAGCTGGTTTTAAAAGAGGCTCTCAGAGTCATGATTGAAGGTCAGTTATTACGGTTCTAAGTCCTTCAACTGATTGAAGGTCAGTTATTATGGTTCACATCCATGTGTGTATTTTCCTTCTGATCCAGAAATGTATAAGATTTGAATTTTCAAAAAATGCTGGTATAGTGGAAGCCTGTGATTGAAGACTTTGCTGTTTGGGGAATCGTGCAGAGAACACTCTGGTTTTTCAGTGATTGAAAACTCCAGTGTCTTTCAAGAACAATTGGCATACTGTCTTGGGAAGACCAGTTGCATTTTAAGTTGTCATCAACCAGAACACTGCAGACATTCCATTTTGTGAACACCACACAGGGGCATCAACTATTGAAGGTAATGAGATTGGGGAGCTCCTTCACTGCGCAGCAGTCTACACTGCTCCTGAGGATGACCTTGGATTCGGATGCACCAGGAGTCCAGGGAGACGCTATGGGTAGAGGTGCTAGGGGAAGATGCTGGAAGGCGGCAGGGAGCAGGCATTTCTAAGGAGCTGCCTTGCTGCACCCCAAGCAGGGCACGCCATTCCTCATTCCTGCTCTCCTTCCTCCAGGGAACAACCTCCTACTTTGTCTTTTCTACTAAGTCCTGAGCAATATACGAGGTGCCGTGAGTTCTTTTTTACTTTGCAAGGCCGCGGTGGTCTGCAGTTATCCATCTCTTAACCGATAACAGCCAAGTACTAATTGCACATTGCTGAAAAATTTACAAATAGTTTTCCATAGAGCAGATTCCATCCTTTTATGGGTGAGGAGGACCAAGTTCCAGAAAGTTAAGTGGTACTCCTGTAGGACACCAGTACGCACTTCTCACCCATCTGTTCGTGGATGAAATAGGCTTCTTCTTGACAAAATATAACACTAAGGCGATATAATGGCCCCAATTATATCCCACTTAGATGCCACTGTATTGAAGCATGACTGTTGATGCCACTACAAGTCTTCCAAGTGACCAGTTAGAAAATAAATTTGCAGCATCCAGGATGTCTTTGTAATCTAATAATATCCAATTAGAACATCAATTAGGGAGAAACCCGATACGTAGAATGTACGAAATGACAACCCTTTGGAAATAAACTCTATAACAAATGTTTATCACCTTGACAAAGGCAATAATAAAATCATCAGTGCAGCTACTGCTGTAAAAGAAGCCCACGGTCCTGCTGTGGAGGGATGCAGCTCCACACCCTTCCCTGGACTGCCCAGAAAGGGGCTGCTTTCCAAGCACATTCGGGACCCTCTGTCCTGTCCTCTCCACCCTCGCTCCCTGCGCTAACCTTGTGGCCAGCCTTATTTCACTGGGAAGTGTCAAGAATCTGAAGTGCTTCCACCAGCCTATCCACTGACCTTTGCTTCCGTCTTCTGTCCTCCGGCATTGTGGACTGTGACCTCCTGTGGGTCCTGATCGGGCTGCTTGCCTCTCGAGGGCACCAGCTCCCCCGTGTTCTCAGACACCCAGGCTACATTCCGCTGTTCATTCCTTTCTCTCCCACATCCCCAAATTGCCCTGCCTTCTGTATTTTTTCTTACAGCACACTGACATCTTAGTACTTCTTCATCTTAAAACGCAACACTACTCTCTCCACTTCCCATACACACCTTCCACTCCTCTCTGTCCTTTTATAACAGAGCTGTTTGAAAGAGTTGTCTGTGCTCTCTGATCTCAGTGTTCCCTGGACCCCTTGCAGGTCCAGAGTGGATGAGTCTATCCAGGCAGGAAGGGGAGCCAGAGGAGAGCAGGAGCCCTCATTCGCTCACTCAGCAGAAACTGCTGTTATCCAGGTTGTCTTGCCAAGGTCACAGGCCCTGCCGTGTTGCTAAATCCAGCGGTCTTTCTCAGCCTTCCTTGTACCCACCACACACAAAGGATTCTTTCTTCTTCTGAAGCTCAGATAGATGGGGTTACACAGTCACTTACAACTTTTATACATCTAAGAGAAAAAACACAGACACATGCCAGAAGAAAATTAAAAATAAGCTACCAGTTAGGAAAAGCACTTTACTGTCAAAGATTAATGATCTTAGGGTATAGAGAGATTTTTCAGTTTAATAAAAATATCAGAACCCCAAGCCAGGCACTGTGGCACTTGCCTGTAATCCCACCTTTTTAGGAGGCAGAGGCAGGAGGATCATAACTTCAAGGCCAGCCTCCACAACATAGTGAGACACTAAGTTGAAAAGAGCTGGGATTGGGGCTCAGTCTTTGAACACCTCTGGGTTCAATCCCTAGAACCACACACACACACACAAAGGGAATAGACAAAGACGTAAATTCACAGAACAAAGAATATATTAGTGGAAAAAATTAAGTTCAGAGTTACTGATGATAAATTCAAACTAACATGACAGAATTATGACACTTTCAAATCAGAGAGGGTTATAACACAAAACAGAAGTGGCATGCAATATACTGCAGATGGAGTGCTGGTTGCTACACATCCATGGAAGAGGTTTTAGCAAAATTTTCCTTAACTCTTAAAATGTGCATTTCCTTTGACACATCAGTTCCACATCTGGTGAACTATACTGAGAGCATAATTACATAAATATTCAAAATGTGTAACTGAGTCTTCTTCTTAGAAGCATTCTGCAGTGAGAAGTGTTAGATTTAAAAAAAAAAATCTGGGTACATCTATAACCATTATAACATGAAGACTTCTTAAAATACCACTTCTGAGACATCAATGCAGAATAATAGGTATAGTGCAGTCCCTTATTTGTTCTTAGAAAAAAGATGGAAGGATAAATATCCAGATGATAAGAGGAGAGACCAGTGGGTATGGATACCAGGGATACTTATGTTGATTTTCTTCCTCATTTCAATCATCTATATTTAGTGTAATGAATATCTATAACTATGAAGATAAATGAATAAAATGGAAAAAACTCAACATTTTTATTTGTTAAAGAAGTTCTATAATTGAAGTTTTAAGTGTAAATCCAAGGTGAAAAGATCTGTGGTTTTATTCATTAAGAAGATGTAATGTGAGGGAAATCTAATCAGTGACTGGAGGCATTGTCTCTAGGAGCAGGGGAGCATTCAAAGGGGAGATGCCAACTTTATCTCTTATAATGGTGCTATTTAAATTCGAAAACTTGGCTGGGCTTGGTGGCATATACCTGTGATCCAAATTACTGAGGAGGCTGAGGCAGGAGGATCTCAAGTTCCAGGCCAGCCTTGGCAACTAAGTGAGATCCTGTCTCAAAATAAAAAACAAAAAAGACTGGGGATGTAGCTCAGGAGGAGAGTCCCCCTGGATTCAATTTTCAGTAACATACACACACACACAAAAAAGGAAAATAATTAATTAAAAATCTTCCTTCAGTATTGTAATTGCTAAAGTTGTTATACACATGCACACATACACACATACAGATATGGGCCTGAATACACGTAAGTTTGGACGCTTGTATGGACACGAGTTAACATGTACACACACTTAGTGGCATGTACTGCAGGACATTCAGTGACTGACAGACTGCAGACGCAGCCACGGTCCCAGTCAGAAAACTCCCTAGGCCTGTGACGTCAGCCATTGCAAGGACCTCACACATACAGTGTGTATGTGTTTGTGGAGATGCTGGTGTGAGCAGCCTCCTGTGCACTGGCCATATGAACTCAGAGCACATCAGTCAGGTGCAGCACATCAGCCCTGATGCTACTGATAAAGGACCAGGCTGCTCCTTTACCTCATGTTTGCTTGTATCTGGGAGGCAGTAAGAGGCGCCTCACCCTGGGAGTGACCCCAGCAATGTGATGTCTGCACAGTGACTTATTTCTCAGAACGTGTCCCATTGTGAAGTGGCACCAACCTATACACACACCTGTATCTGAGTCTTCTGGCACAGCTCTGGTGCTTGGTTTACCAACTTCCTATGTGAGTTTTCCAAAGTTATTTAAAAATGCAAACTTTCAAAAAACAAAGCCTTAGTGGTAGAAGCCGAGAGTTGTAGACAGCACTTAGGGAAGGGCAGCGCCCACTTCCTGCAGCAGCCAGCAGCCATGTGAGCAGCTCCTGTGTCTCCCACACCTCCAGGCGGTCGTTTCTGTGGAAACAGACCTTGCTTTGTGAAAATGGGCAGGGCGTCTGCAGAATCATGCTTAGCTTTACTTCTTCGATGCAACCACCCCTTGCTTTGTGAGTCCTGACATTTTAAAGGAATTTTACAGAAAGTGCTGACCTTGGAGCACATGCTACCATCAGAACAGACTTGAAGGTAGAAGCGTTCCAAGTGGGCTAATTTTAAGAGGGGTGCATGGGTGAGGCTCTCTGGTCCCAGGAAGGCAGCACGGGCTGGAGGCCACAGCTCCTTGATAGGGCCAGTTCCTAGAGGGGAACAGCCAGGGTGCCTGGTGGAGGGAAAAAGGATATGCCTCTGGGGCTAGACTCCATGAAGAGGAGGTAGTGACCTTGAGCACAGGCTTTGAAGTGTTAGTTCTAGGGACCTAGGGACTTACTGTCTCACAGACCCTCCTGGCCAAAGGGCTGCCCGTGTGCCCCGGTGACATCTGTTCTTGCTCCCTGCTCCTGTGTCTGAGCTGGGCTTTCCTTCTTGCCATTCTCTCCACCATGTTCCCAGCTTCAGGCTCCCTTGCCCTCGGCAGGCTGGTTTCCTTTCACAGACTCTTGGTGGACAGATGACCTCTCTTTGCTAGTCACTTGTTTGGAGAAAGTCTTTGCTCTAGGCCAGAAGCTGGGTGGAGGCAGAAGTGCCCCAAGCCTGATGGCGCCTGACCCTTAGAGAGTTCAGTGTCGTGGCCCGTCTGAGACACGTGGGACCCTCCGTGGGCACAGTTCCCTGTGCACATGTATTTGTCCCCTGTCAAAGCATCCGGTTCCCTAGCAAGGAAACACTTTCATTCCTGGGTCCCCATGCAACCTTTGTAGTGTCCTGCTCAGGTCTCAGTGCAGGACAGCGTACAGACAGTTCCACTTCTGATGAGGATAGCCAGCCAGCCTGAAACTCTCTTTAAAATGGCAGTTGTTAGCCATGGTCTTAATTGATTTCCATATGAAAAGGAAATGAAATTGCATCCTTATGTAACACATTTAGACTGTTTATTTAGATATATTTTTATTGGAAAACCCTGAGTGGTGTGGGTGAAAACTTGTGTATGCAAAACACATCATTAAAGCTTTTGAGTGTTCGAGTTCTTACAGAAAGGAAAGAAAAAAACATAGAAATATCAATTGTGAGTGAGTCTGTGGTTCTTTGCGGGAACCCAGGGGGTCTTTCCAGGATTTCCAGAAGATGTAGCCCATGGGGTTGCCAGATCCCCCTCTCACAGGGCCCCAGTCCTTACCCCTTCCATGTCCCAGGGACATGCATTCTCCAGCTGAGCTCTCTCGGGTTTCTGCTTCTGCTCTATTTTTAACCCTACTCTCTTAGGCCTGCATCCAGCAGTAAACCAGAGGGACATGCTGAAGTTGGAAGTTGGGTTTCCAGAGTTCCATGGCCTGTGCCATGGGAGTAGTCTCCCCTGAGCCCCTTTCCTCAGAATGCAGGGACTCTGCCCATCCTTTCCCCTAGACCCCCTTCTCCTATTTCTTCTTGAACTGAAGCTCCTGTTCAGGGCCTGGCCCACCCTGCCAAGATTCCTGGAAGAGTTTAAGTTCCTGATAATCTCTTGCCTAAACTCTTCTTGGGCCTGCTTGTGGAACTTCAAAGGGGCCATTGTGAGCTTCCTCTAAAGAGTGAGTCTTTTATCTCACTCACCAAAGGACATTTTGAAATTGCATTCACATGCACTGAATCAAATATGCAGGGCATGCTTCCTTTGCAGTGGACCGTTTCTGTAAGAAAAATGAGGACAACATCTCTCCTGCCCTGTCCACAGGGGAATCCTAGAGCTTGTCTCCATTGCATACCATGTGCCTTGGCTTTCTTTGCATTCTCTGCTTTGGAGAAAACTTTCCAGAATTACAACCTGAGTCTCTGAGGACCATCAACGGTCTTCACACAGTACACTTGAGTACAGGTGAGGACGTGCTTGCACCATCAGATGCCTTCCCTGAGAAGCCTGGACTGACATTGGATGCCAGCTTCTCTGAGATGGCCAGCACAGGGGCAGCTCTCTGCTCAGCTCCTCCGTGGGCATTCTTCAGTAGGGACTGCCAACACATCTCAACATCAGCATCTCTTTGTCTCTTATCCTTTGGCCCCTCTTGGGGTCACTGTGGTGTCACCATGACATGATTCCATCCCACCCCAAGGTTGGCCCTGGGTCCTCAACCTCATCTGGGGAAGGGGCACTTAGGTCATTAATACCTGGGACTCTCTCAGTGTGAAAAACAGGCTAGCCTTAGATGGCGCGCCTGAAACTGCCTTCTCTGGGATGTTAGCTCTCTGAGACACAGTCGAGCAGACCGGAGCTGCTGAGTGGAACTAAGGCAGGAGGAGACAGGCATGGAGCCCGGAGCCCTGCATAGCTGGCGCGCTGGTCTGCCCTTCTGTGATTCCTGACTTCTGTGCTTCTCGGTTGCACTCTGAAGACAGGCTTAGCATTTTATTTGGTGCAGAAATCAAGACTGAGTGGTAAAATTTATTACTTTTGTTGGTCAAGGACATATACATCCGAAAGTGGGAAATTTGGTGTTTGGAAGGTCACTAGGATGTGAGAGTAAGTAGGAGCTCTCATAGACCCAAATACACATACACAATTGATGTCAGCTTTTCTCCCCTTGCAGGAGAGTAGGAGTCACGTAATATGAATAGCTTCTATGAAAGCTGTTCTTTTGCTCTGCTAATGCCATTATTCATATCTTTCTGTAGTTCTGATATTAAATGGAGCTATGTTCACATGAGACTATTTAACCGTTCACAGTCTACCGCCGCTGATGCCAGTCTGTCCCCACCCACATCCAGCTGCAGAAGGACTAGAAGGAAGGGATGTGTAGGGCTATGCCTGTGTCTCAGTGTCCTCGATTAGGTGAAAGCAGACTTAGACATCAGGAGCAAAGTGGCACTGGAGGCTTTGGTGCATAGGCAGGTGAGGCAGTGCTCCTCTCCAGACTGTCTTGCTTCTGGGTGAAAAAGAGGGATAAAATAGGAAAGTCCCTTATAGGTAATGATCACAGGTCCTTGAAAGGCTGTAGACAGCCTGTGTGTGTGTGTGTGTGTGTGTGTGTGTATGTAGAGATATCTTTAAGGAATGTGAACATCCTGTTAAAACCACAATAAGCTGAAAATACCACAATTGAAAATGCATGCAATCTGCCTAACCTACGAACATCCCAGCTCAGTGACATACACCTGCAGAGAGTGGAGATGGCCTGCTGGGTGGTGGAGCTGCCTGGAATCTGCCCTCGCTTCCTCTGTCAGCATCTCAAGGGAGATATCACTGCATATCAGTGGCCTGGGAAGAAAACCAAATTTAAAATTTGAAGGACAGTTTCTACTGAAAACCCTGCAGGGACCCAAGGGCCCTCTGCTATGGAGTAGTTTGCACAGTTCAGTTTGCTGGGGCACTAGGATTGCTGTGCAGCAGGAGCCCCAGGTAAGCTGGGGACCGCTCAGTAGCCACCCCGTGGTGGTGGAGGGATGAGACCGCCTGGTGAACTGGCGCTGGGTGAGGAGCCCAGATTCCCGGTGGCATCCCTCTGGGGAGCTCCGCATCCACGCCAGGTTCCTGGACTGGTCTGTGCAGAGCAGCTGTGCTGGGACAGAAGCGGTGAGTGCCTCAGTTTCTCAGGGTAGGGTGATGCCAAAGGGATGGTGGAGTGTGGTGGAAGTGACGGCGGGGGAGGAAGGATGCAGAAAAAGAGCTGGAGGGAAGGTATGGGTGCAAGAGGAAAGCGGGAGTTAGTGGAGGAGGGAGGTGATTCAAGACGCGAGTGGGTCCAGTATGTGGCTGGTGAGGGTGCCCTGGCCTCCCAGAAGGTCTTCAGCAGGGCTTGGGGGAGGCAGCCATGGGGGGCAATGAATACTAGGAAGCCCGTGTGTGCCAGGGCTTAAAGATGGCAGTGAGGGAGGAAGGGTCGAGGGGGTGAGTCCACCAAGTGCTTTGGTTTAAAAAGGAGGAAACACTGATCTTTTTAAACTGGTTGCAGGGATCTGAGAGCACACACTCTGGCTTGATGCTGGATGAGTAGATGGAGCCCAGTTCTTTGAGGCTGCAGGGAAGGAGGGGATCTTCTCCCCTCTGAGCAGCTGTGAGGATGAGAGGATGGTGGTGGTGTGCACACCAGGGTGGGAGGGGAGTGCACCCAGACATCTGCTGCTCTGTCTTCTGTGTTCTCAGTGGGGAGAGATGGAGGCAGGTGGGAAGGGATAGGGAAGGTGGGGCTTGGAGCTTAAGGATGGAGATGGGGCAGCTCAATGACTGTTCTGAGAGAAAGTTGCTGGTTCATCCAAGCAAACAAACAAAGCCTTCAAACTCAAACATGCCTGCTCTAGGGGAAGGCAGGTGGAGGCAGGAAGGAAACTGGGTGGATTAAGTGCAAATCCTAAGGCTGGCCCAGGTCCATAAGCCCAGCAGGCAGCTTTCTGGCACCCAAGCAAGAGATTGGAGGAAGCTCCTCTGGAGAAGCCAAACTGCATAGAGGAAAGGTCCCTTTCCCTCCCACTCTGGGTGGCATGGTGTGCCGGTGCCCCAGCAGTCCACTGTGGCATATGAGTCTGCCAGGCCAGGAGGTGCAGGCTCCAGCCAGCTCTCCTCATGCCAAAGGCCTGTCCTGGCTTTCCTGGCTGTCCTTGAGGAAGAGAGCTTCTTCACTGGTCCACCCCAGTGAAAGACGTGTTTCTTGGTGATGAGCTTTGGTGTGCCTGCTCCCCAGGGCAGGGCAACCATGCTGAAACCCAGGCATGGCCAAATCACTCTCCACCCTGGCACTGCAGCCCCTGTGCTTCTGATCCAGTATCAACTCTTGCCAAAGTGAATGAGTGTGTAAGAGCTCCACCTTCCCAAGGCTCTTGCTTGTGACTCTGTCCTTTGGTCCAGCCTGACGAAAGGCTCCACTCTACTTTTAGGTCTTTGTATGTGACTTTATGCTTCTTGTAGTTTTTTCCTGTGATTTGAAGCTGAGCTAGGTGACTCTCATGTGCTCAGCTTTCCCCATCCTTAACTTATCCTTTCAAGTAAGGCCTAGATCCTGTTTCCAAGGACAGCTCGAGGCCCGGGGGGTGGGGCAGAGAAGGGAAAGGGGGTGGACAGTCCTGTTAGTGTTAGTAGCCACCTGGCGCAGAAATGTCCTGAAGCTCCTTTTAAAGTCACAAAGAGGACTTGGTAATCGCTCTTCTGGGTTTCCAGCCAAGTGCAAATTGCATGGAGAGCCATCAAGGTGTCAAGTAACAGAACTCAACAGGGTGTTAGGAACAAGATCAAGAAAGAAGCAGACTTCATTGCACTTGAGTGAACTTGTAGTCTGACTCACTTAGGACAGTGGGAAGGTGATACATGGAAACAATGAGCCGTCGTTCTGCACCAAACCTTTCTGGGAGAAGACAGGACTCCCCACCCTGTTAATGCACCCGCTGTCCCCAGGAAGGCGCAGCGTGCTGTTTGGGAGATTGCCCAGCTGTTCTTCATCTCTCTTCTCACTTCATTTTTACATTTCTTGCTCAACCCTTCCCTGTCCTCAAGACAGAACAAAGCTCAAGCAAATCTGTATTTAATTTCCTGGTGACAAGCTTTGGTGTGAGCCACTATGGAGCCATGGCTGGGCACAGTCGCGCACACATATGCCCATTATTCCTGACCACTGTCCCCCACCGCTGCATGGTGCTCCGCCTCCCACTTGACTCACGAATGGCATCTAAGTGAAAGAACTTAAATCTACTTCACGGAAACTTGTTCCCTTTCTCTTTGGCACCAGGAACTCATGGGTTTCTGTGTCAGGATCTCCAACCCCATAACATCATCAAATTCACTTGCATGTATTCCCATGAACTCAGAAACTAAGATAAATTAACCACTTTTGGTAATTAATACTTTAAATAAAATGTCATTGTCCAAGAATAACAGCTCGTAATACCTGGAAATTTGATCTGTTCCCAGGAACTTAACTGAATATATTTACCAGGGATGATAGTTAATTTTATGTAAAATGATGTAAACCAAATATATTTATGTTTTTTCAATCTTGAATAGAGTAATTTATATCCTCTTTTGACAATAACTATTCTTCTTAAATAGTATTTTATTTCCAGTTCAGTTGGTTGCATTTTATACGTAAACCTGGCAAAATAGCACCGTGCCCTTTAAATTTCTCTGGAACTTTACACAAGCATGCTAAATCTGAAGATTTTGACATTCTTATCTAAAAAAAGTTCATGGACTAGTTTTCATTTCCTCAGTTTAGGAATAGATTTGGAGGCAGTTTCAATGAATTATTTAGCCAGTCATTGGAGTTTTCACTCACTTCAGAAAAAGGAGTAATCATGCAGAAAATGCCTGAATTTATAAAATGGTTCTTTCATAGTTACCCAAATGTGTGTGTTTGTTCTCTGTTTGGTAACCCATGGTAAGGCAGTGCATCCTTCAAGAATTCTGCATGATCTTCACTTTGCCAGAGACACAGTCCAAGGCCAAAACATGGATAAGACGGTTAAAATCTAAAAATCAAAGATGAGAAATATTAGGACTGAACCACTACATGATTTTTCATAAAATATATGACTTTGAGGGCCAAAAAGAAACATGAAGAAGAGCATTCTTTTAAAAAAGAAGAGGTAAAATGCACGATGGCATGGATGGTAACTGTGAGTCAAATTCTCTGGTATCACCACAAAACCTGAGCTGGGTATTTCAAGTAGAAAAGAGGCTTGTTAGGCTCATAGTCTTGGAGGTTTCAGGGTCAGGTGCTGTCATCAGCTCAGCTCTGCTGAGGACCTCATGGCAGATGGCATCTCAGGGTTAGGAGCACATGTGAAAGGGAGAGGTCTCAGGGAGAGGAGGGAAGCAGACAGCCTGGGGAGGGGCCAGTCTTACCCTTTCATGACAATTCTTCCCCTGAAGACTAATGTGGATCCCATGAGGATGACCATAATCCTATCTGAGGGCAATGCCCCCAGTGACTCAGCCATCTCCCATTAGACCCCACATGTTAAAGGTCCTGCCACACTGAGGGTCATGCTCCTAACCACGGTCTGATGGCAACACACTCATAACCTCTACAGATGGTAGCTGCTGGTTTAACTTGAAAGTCATTTTCTTAGTGCATTCACACATCAGCACACGCAGAACTCACCGTATGGCCAGTTGGATGGAGAGATGAGACCACTGATAGCTAAACAGACAGATGGTCAGTGAGTGGCTGATGGTAGCTAGATGAGTACAAGCTCCATGTAGAGCCGTCGCAGCACTGCAGGCACCGCACCTAAACTCCCACCCCAGATCTTCAAAGCATGGATTAGAGGACCACTGAGTGACTTTGGCACTCTGTGGCCACACCCTTAGTTTTGTGGGTTCTTCTTTTGGTAGTTATGGTTCAGTGGTTTACTGGGACTTGAACTTAGGAGTAATCTGGTTAAAATGGTGAGTAATATGTGTATATTCTTGAAATTTAATTCGTAATTCCTCACTGTCAGAACTTCTTGCAGAAGTGATGAGGAAGCAGATGGAAAATGTTCGTTCCTTCTCTGCCCTCTCAATGGCCCTTTGAAACATGACCTTCCTTCTCTGTAATAGGAGGTAGCAAAACATTCCTAGTACAAATCTGTGCACATAAACTTCAAACTTTAAAATGAAACAGAAGAATTTTTAATAAAGTATGTGTTACTTAAAATCAATTAGGGAAACAGGAATTGTCAAATAACCATTTGAGATATTTGGGAAGAGAGAGCTTATCTTTAAACAGGCTCTGTTATCAGGAAGTCAATTCCAGGTCTGGAAGATTACTGCAATGTTTATCATTACAAAATAGGGAAAGAATATCTCTTGATCTCATTTTTATGACTCTAGTATAATCCCGAGAGCTCAACCTGATAAAGAAAATGCACCAAAAATACTCCTGAGAGTAGATGCAAAATGTGAAAAATACTGGCGAAGTTCGATCTTTAGTGTATGACAAGTGTAATCTCAGTGGTGGCTGACACTATGTCAGTGTCTGTGTTCCAGGTACTGCTCTGAGGCTTATGTCATCTCATTAACTAGAATACAAGCTTGTAGAGTCTTTCCCTACATCACTGTTGGTTAATAACAGTGCCTGGGACATTGCCGCTGTAAAACGGCCACTCGTTAAGTTTGTGGAATAAATGAAGGAATAGATTCCCAGAAACACGTGAGGTATAGCATGTCTCCAGGGATTAAGAAATGTTTCCAAGGCTATAGATAGCATTCATAACTATGTAGAATATTTTTCTGGAACTATAAAAACATTCAGCATTAGAAAATCTACTCTTGTTGAATTTGTTTGTATCTTAATCTGTCAAAAGGTAAAAGAAGGTCATTTTGATATATGCTCAGAAACAGTCCAGATAATTCAACTCCAGTTCATAGGAGGAGGACTCCTTAGGAAATAAAAAATCATTTTAGTAAAATGTTTTTTTAAAAGAGTTAATACTTTTACAAAAATAGCCAACTCCAAATTAAAATTCTTCTTTAGATAACCAAAGGCAAAACCCCTTGGGTAATGTTGTGCTTAACTAAAATGGTTAAACGAGGGGATAAATTAAGATATATAGAGATGAAAGAGTAATGGAAAACTACCATTAATTGTGGCTATTCTACCCTGACCTAGAAATATTTATGGCTGGGTGATCCAGGCCAGGCTCTTTAACCTCTTTAATCTCTCAATTGAGGATGTTAATACCACATACTTTACAAATTTGTGAAAATAAATTGGATAATGCACACATAAGATGACTCTTTTATAGTAGTGGGAAAATAGTGTGTACTCAGTAAATGTTATTCCTTTTTATTATTACCTGCAGAGAAGCCAGAGAGACTCACTTGAAACCCATTAGTGTTAATGGAGAGATTCCATGAGCTAGTGTACTAAAAGTTCATGGGAAAAGCTGAGCGCCTGCCAAAGCAGAAGTAACGAAAAGCAAAGACCCATAGCCGCTTTTACAGAGTGCTGGAACTAGGAATGTGTTACTGTATTAAGTATATGTAACACATTACATTACTGTATCTGAGAGTCAGCATAAAAATAGTCAAAATCCCTTGGAAGAACACCACCAAACTTTAAGGAACATCATAAGAGGAGGCATTCATGAATCAAGAGACATAGTTTATTTCCACATATGAAGATTCTATGCTCTTTAACAATGTATCATATTTCCCTAGTGTTTAATCTCTAAACCAAATGCAGTCTCAATCAAAATACACATATAAATATGAGAGATTAATCACCTATCACTGATATTAATACAGAAGATACCAGACAAGAAGAATAGCCAGGGACATTATATAAAGCAAGGACTTTATATAATTCAAGTAACTGTTACTTGAATTTCTGTGATAATAGAAATGTGTGAAAGTTATAATAATTAAAAGATTAGGCTACCAGAATAAAAATAGACAGATGGCTAGAATAGAAATAGTTATATCTATATCATTTCAAATCACTGAGAAATAAATTTAAGCCTTCAAAAAATAGATGTCACCTAACCATTTGGGAATAAAAATAGGAAACTACAATTTCCAGGTCAATATTCCCATTCAGGTTGTCTTATAATCGAAATTTCTCCATAGATTCCTCTATAAACTTTGCCATCAATAAGGAAAGTAAACAAAACCATCCATATTCATCCCCAAAGCATAACAGAGGGGGCAGAACTGTGAATCTGTCTGATGGGAAGTGGACTTTCATGTACAGCTCCCTGCAGAGTCAGCTGTAGAAGCCACGCCAAAGTGGAATCAGGGGGATGTAGCGCAGAAGAGAGGAAAGGACAACAGTAGCCGGGAGCTGGAAAATAAAGATAAAATCATCCCCAGACAGAAGTCCCACCTGTGCAGGAAAGTACTGAAACTTGGAAGATCAGAACACTGACTCATGGAGAATTTACGGAAAGCAATTAGAAAGTTCCCAGGAGTGACAGTCTTGGAAAGATGTTGCTTTTTTGGCAAGGAGATGGGGAGAGGGAGGAGAGAGTGTTCACTAAATGTGCAACGGTGGAAGGAACAGGTATTGAAAATGGAAATTAAAGTCATACTGAAACAAAAGAATGAAAAATCAGGACCCATTTTTCTCCCTCCCAAGAAGCCATTGATTAAAGTGTGTACTTCATGACATGGAAATAAGAAGGTGCCTCATTCCTGCCTATGTATATAAGGCATTGTTTCCTCAGGAAAACAAAAGATATTTCTCACAACCAGAACTTGGCAGACAGCATCCATACAAAGCTTCTTTAAGAAGAAATCAGAAAACACAAATGGAAAACCACATAAAATGGAGTTTTGAAAAATGTTATACTCCACTCCAAGCTAATTCATATTCCTAAGAAATATTTTCAAATCACTTTTTAAAATTTCAAATTAGAAATTCAAAACTACAGTACAATAATAGGTCCAAAAAAATCAAAGAGAAATGAAATAATAATTGACAAATTTTAAAGAAAAAGATTGAAGAAAAACTCAAAGACGTATAGGGCAGAATGGATTTCATAAAAACAGAATACAGGATATTGAGGACCTCACAATAACAAAATGAATCAAGATAAAATAAAAAGTGGAGAAATTAACTAGAGAGAAAGGATAGATATAGAAGATAGGAAAAGAAATTTCAACATTTATGTAACTGGAGTCCCTGAAAATAAAAGCAATATAATGAAAAGGCCCTCATATTTAAGAAGTATAAAAATTTTGGGGAAATCAGTGAAGACCTATATCTGTACATTTAAAGCCCCAACAAGCCCTTGAGAAAATTGATCTAAAATAGTCAAAGTCAAGACATTTCTGATAACTCTACTTTGATCGTAAAGATAAGGACATGCCTTCAGGGTGTTCATATAAAATGATTCATTAATTTCATAAGAAAAAAATCAAATGGACATCAGTATTTTTTATATACTAAGCAAATCAGCAGTGGGGCAATGGGACAATATTTTAAAAACTCATGGACAGTTTTTGTTTTTTTTTAAATGTAAGCTCAGAATTTTGTATCCAGCCAAACTATCTTCCAAGAATCCTGAACTCAAGGGACTTCATACCCTTGAGACCTCCCTGAGGATCCACGAGCACAGTGCTCCCTCCTCAAAGGGATCTGAGAAGGGGAGGATCTGTTGCAGAAAGGAGCTCAGTGCACCTCTTGCTTGGAAGCTAAAACCTTGCTTACAAACATCAGCAATGAGAACAACAGACAACTCCTCACACAAAACAAAACAACAACAACCAAACCCTGAACTAAGCAATTGTCTCTAGTGAAATAAAGCATTTAATTTTGGCACAAATTTCTTTATCTTAAATTTTTCCATCAGCTGCCAATCTGTGGACCACACAGTAAATATAACTACACAACATACTGTAATTAACATAACCTGCTAGACTGATTTGTAAGCTTTTGGTCCTATCAGTAAACGTAAATGGATTGTGTAGTCTACAAAAGAAAAATCTTCATATTGGCCCACAAAATAAAACCCAGCTCTTTGCTTATTATAAATCAGTTGAAGTGGTTTGAACGGCTAAGGAGAGGGAACTCCCAGTCCTCTCCCTGTCTCCCGCGCTGTGTTCCTTTGACATGACCGTCACTGTGGGACTTCATTGTTTGTTTGTATGCACTCCCCTGAACTCTGAGACCCCAAAGCTTATCTGCGCATTTCCTGTTCTATTCTAGAATCAGCCATTCTTAGATTCTGTAAGGAGAATCAAAACTGAAAGAATTTGAACACCCAAGTAAGTTAGTATTGGATACTAATGCCCCACATAATGGAAATATTCACTGGTCCACACTGATATAAATCAACAACCCCATACATAAATGACTGGCGGCAGTCACATCTTCCCTGAAGAATAATCCCACACCATCCCACACCATCCATGTAGATGCTCTGGGCTGCCTATTTATCTGGGTCCTGCTGGATCACCAGCCCCATGAGCTGGAGATGTTTCCCTCGGCTATCCTGTGTCTAGTGTGGAGCTCAGAGCTGGACCAGCATTGGGGAGCTATTTTTAATAAACAAAGAAATGGAACCACCCTTGACTCCACTGGACTCTCTCTCTACACAGAATCTTTATTTCTTCATGTCCCTGGATTAATGATGAGATTGCAGTATTTTTCATTATTTTTTTAATCTCCATCCTTAAGATTTTGAAAGTGTCTGGACAGGTGCTGAGTTGTGTAGTAAACTGCTTAGCGATTCAGTGGGGCAAGCACAACTGTGAACACGAGGCACCAAGCACAGTGGCTGCGAGAAGCCAGTGCCTTGCATTCTGCTTACTCTTTGTGGTGATATTTGACCTTTTGTATAATTCAGACTGAACCCGAAAGTCACGTCAGGTAACAATCATGTACTCAGAGGCAGGAGAGAGTCTCACTGGGGTGCAGCTCAGAGTTCCACCCAAGTGCTGACACCTGCTGTCGGGGACCTGGGCAAGGTGCTTCTCCTGTCATTGAAGGTGCTTCACCTCCTAGGACTGTCACAGAGCTACGTTGGCTGTTTCAATGGTCATTAACCTGCCCAGGAGGGAAGCAGAGATGAGAAGCTGTGGCAGAGGTGGGGTCAGTGAGCACGAGGGTACGTGGTGCCACAGGAGCACGTTGGGAGAATCCCGGCTCAGCATTTCCAGGAGACAGAAAGCATGATGGGCAACGTGAGGTTTTTGAAGAGCAACGGGAACACACGTATCTTTTGTGTCAATTTCGTGGGCGTTTACAACCCCACACACATACATGTATCTGTGCAAAAGAACATTTAACTGTGGCTTTGGGCTTTGGATGAAGAGGTGAGCAGTTTTAGCTTCTGGATGAGAAAAGCACTAGGTAGATTTTCAGAAGCAGTATCAACCTTCCATGCTCTGACGTGATGTCCTCACGTCACGGGCTCCTGGGCCCGTGTTCCAGGTGTGTGCTGATTGTGTGTCCATGGCAACTTCTTAAATGACAAAGCCAAAATCAGTTATGAGTCAGAAAAATAAAATAAAATGAGTGCAATGGACCCAAACTCCAAATTTTAGAATCTTGGAATCAAAATATTTCTTTACATAGAACCTGTGGAATCTATTTCAATTTCTGCATTTTCAAAGGGATAGAATTATAGAATACTCAGAGTGTGTGATCCTCCCATTTTATTTCGTTAGCATTGTTCTCTGGAACACATTGCCCATGCAAATAGGGATTCATATGTACTTACTGATGTTTAGGTAAAAGTATGATTTTTATCACTTTAAAAATATTGTTCCGGGCTAGGGTTATGGCGCAGTGGTAGCGTGCTCGCCTAGCATGTGTGAGGCACTGGGTTCGATCCTCAGCACCACATAAAAATAAAATAAAGATATTCTGTCTGCCTACAACTAAAAAAAAAAAATAAAAAAATAAAAATATTGTTCCGCCAGAAGTAAGTACAGTGTTTCCTCATCTTTGACATGATTTTAAAGAAGTTCAAAGATTTTAAAGATTTTTGCATTTAAAAAAATGCAAAGCCTGCTAAACTGTGGACTTTGTTGCGGGTTTTCACCGTGCCTGGGATCAAATTGCATCTCTTTCCGTAGCATGGTATCTATTTCATGGTAGGGGTGACTTAAGCTCAGAATGTAATCCTGAGAACAGCACTTAGACCACATCCTGTGCAACCCAGAGTTTTGATATGAACAGTAGGAGCTGCTGGTGTGGCAGGCGATGGTGTGTGATTACTGTCCTGGAGCAGGCCTGCTCTGAAGTTTGCCTGTTTGCACTAACAGAAGAGAGAGCACCATGGGGCTGATGGTAGGAGCAGTGTGCTGTGCAGGAAGAAGCAGGTCATTCAGGAAAGCCTCACGGAGCCTGCGTACACTCCACAATAATTCCTTTTCATAGCTCAAGGATATGCATTCTCTTGACAGAGATTTTCCTCTTTCAGAATAAAAGAGAAAGCAAACAAAAGCACTCAGGCCTTGGTGGGTCTTTTTGTGGTGAGAGGCATTGTACAAACGCAGGGCTCCTGTGGGTGCCGATTTATGTAGATGTTGAATACACAAGTATAAAACAGTCCCAAAACAATATTTGTTTTTGGATGAATAATTCACTCATTTTCCCTGCATGAATTTTTCTCATCTGAAGCACTGCCCTTTCAGATTAAATAAATATAATATTTCGAAAGAATATGGACATGAATATTCATAAGGACCAAAACAGTGAATATAAATAAAAGCCCTTTTACATAACATTTTATTTTTTTTTACAAGGACCTTACTTTTTTTTTAATTCATTTTTGAGTTGATGTCTTCAAAGTAATTTTCCAGGACACCATTTCTCCTTCAAAGCCTGGTATTGAGGTAGCGATTGCTGCTTTTCACATTGTTTGGTCTAGCAATATTTTCCTGTACATAAACAGAGATAAGGTCATGATTATGGCACAGCCCATTAGCCAGAGATTCAGCCCAGCCAGATGCCTAGCACTCAATAAAGTATTTGTCTAAACAACTGCAGGAATGTCAAATAAATGAAGTAAACTGAAATAAGATTATGTGGCCTGAAAACCTATGGCTACTTCATGCACAGAAAGTACAGCAGGCTATTTTGGGGTATTTTACATATTGGCCAATGATTTAAAAGTTATGAGTCTCCTACAGGCCTCATCTGTATTATTATATACTGGACGTACAAGCAGCAGAGCTCCTTATCCAAGTTCCTTAAGGGAAGAATGTAGCAGCCTCCATTTGAACAGAACAGAAAGGTAAATAAAAATGAGGATACAGTTATTATTGTCCAAACAGCTGATTCGACAGAAGTCAGGTTGCTGTGGCAGTCAATCAATTCATTCTGCTAATGGAGTTATCAGTATTCCTATCTAAGTGATCCCTGAGACTGCAGGCAAAGTGCATTGCTCTCTGCTTATAACACTAGCTACCCAAGAGCTGTTTCTCTATGATTTTCTTTCAATACGTGGGCTCAGTATAAATCCATAATTGAATGGCAATCTACTGTATAATTTAAATCTGAACACTAGTGAAAATGATGCTAATGCAATTGCAATGGAAAGGGTCATCATTGTGTCACATAATCATTGACTGGTAACCACATGCATGTTGGAGGGGGTGGGAAGCCATTCAGAGGAAGGGTGGGCTGGTACCATCCTGGTGCACCCAGGAAGAAGGCCAGTGAGGCGTGACATGTGTATGAGTCTGTGGTCAGAAGGCAGAAAGTTATTTACTCGCTTCTCAAACAAATTATTTTTAAAAATCATCAAAAAGCAAATTATTTTCTCCTAGACAGGGAGCTATTAAAAATAATAAGTATACACTTTCTAATAAATATTATTTTGCCTCAATGCTACCAAATGAATGTTTTGTTTTCTTCGTTTGAATTTGATGAGAAAAATATTTTTTGAGAGAAAGGGCTCCCTAGTGTTAGGAAAGGTGCTGTGGTAGAGTTGGGGTGGTCTCGGGTTTCTTCGGAGTCTGAATAACAGGGAAACGCCCTGGACTGAGTCCACTCACCTGTGGCTCCTTCACCTGCAGGATGATGCTGGAAGACAACTTCAGCTTATCCCGTGCGCTTCATGGCTGTGGGCAAAACACTTAGCTCCTCAGCACCTTGGCTTCCCAGTTGTACTATGTGAAACATTTGTCAATAAGCTCTGCTCGTAAAGTATTTTGAGAGAGACAAAAGATCAGTTAGAGGCCAAATGACATGCTTTCTCTATACAAGAAGTGTTTCTAGGACAGTCTCACTTTTTCTCAGGTCCTCTCTTGTTTGTAAAGATTTACCGTGTGATTCAAACCACTCGTGAAACATGGACATTTTTGGTAACCGGCTGTCTTAGGATGCGTACTTGTCAGTCATTATTACAATGAACTGACATTATTCAGAATCCAATGATGGATGAATCCTTGCCAGTCCCAAAAGGTAGTGACATATTCTGTAGGTTTGCATTACAGGAGCACCTCTCTTCTGGAATCATTGGTTATATTAATTAGGTTTCTACTCTGATATGGAGAATAGCAAATAACCACCAAACCCCAGCAGTTTATAGCAATAATAGTTTATGTCCTATGTCATACCAGTCTTCAGACTGGCAGTGTTTGCTCTCTGATAGTTAAATTTGCCCAGACTCAAAAGGTGTGCTGGACTCCAGCTTTGCACCATGCATCTTCAATCCAAAGCCCAGTTCAAGGATTGAATTTCCCTAACCATGATCTTCATTATCAAGGCCCAAACTCCAAGATGGTAAAACATAGATCAAGACCTTATGAAGCCTCAGTTCCAACCTGGCATGCCATCCCTTCTGCTCTTACGCCATCCTCGATGTATGTCCAAAGTCAGTGAGTGGGAAGTGTCATCCATTGTCCAAATGAGATAGTGAAAAAGAAAGAGTCATGGAGAGGTAATATATTCCATCACATCTCCTACATTAGGAAATAGAGATAAATTCAAGAAAAATTCCCCTGTGTTCTTGTTTTTATGTTGACCGAGAGACCAACATCCAAAACAAGTCTTTTTAATGATCTGAATAAATGCTGTGGGAAATAGCCTAACAGTGTGGGAACAGTATCCTGTTCATCCTGTCACGGCAAGGACAATCTAAATGCTTTAATAATGAGAATGGAGATGGTAGCCCACTTTCAGCCAAAAGACTGCTTGTTAATTATCAGTGGAAAGTTGAGAGATCGCAACCTCATACAAATCAGGCTTGCAGATGGACCCTGCCGTCACCACGTGCGTAACAGGAGACAGAGGTGAGGGAAATAGACACACCATTTAGATGTTGGCTTTCACTCCAAGAGACTTCAAGGCTACAAGACAGGGACCTGTGCTGTCCTTATGTGTGTCAGCTTCCTATCAATGTGCCCAAATACGTGAGATGATAGACTTGGAAGGAAGGCCTGTCTTGCCTCTGTGTCAGAGGTTCTGGTCATAGCTGCTGGGCCCCGTGGCCTTTGGGTCTGTGGCAGGGCAGCAGATCATGGCAGGGAGTAAGATGTTCACCTCACGGTGGCCAGGAAGCAAAGAGAGAGACAGGAAGGGGCTGGGTCCCAAGGTCCCTTCAAGAGCAGACCCCATGACCTAGCTTCCTACACCAAGCCCCAGCTCCTAAGGGCACCATAGGCTAGTACCATGCCGTCAACACCTGGGCCTGTGAGGGGCTTTCAAGATCTGTAGCACCTTAATGACTGATAAATTGCCTCCTACTTTGTAAAGTGAAAATAAATACAGGTGAGTAAATGGATGTGTGCATGGTGAATGAAGGGAAGACAACACATGCAGGTGGGTGGGTATCCAGCACCAAGCAAGGTGTTTCTCCACTGTTCTCTTATTCCAGGCTTTTTAAAATGTATGAAATACCTCCTACCTATTTTAAATGAAAAAGGCACAGTGCAAGTTATTGTTTTACCTCTTATTCTATCATCAATCCAACTCTGCATAACATTTTCAAAAGAAGAATGAAAGGTACCCTGTGATTCATGATTTCATCATTACTCTTTTAGAGCTGAGGCTTTCCATCAAAGAACATAATATGTGTTCTTTTGCTTAATAATATAACATTTTTTAAAAGGCTTTCACATTCTATAGAACTGATGTTCAGAAAATATTCTTGGACTAAGATAACTATATAGAAACATAAAATATGCTGTAGCATCTTCAACATGTCCCTGAGTTTTTTTTTTTATCTTGCATTATAGTTATAAAGGGTTTTTCGTGTATATTAATACAGCTACTAGGGAGAGAAGTGTTCAGGTTACTGAAAAAATTAAAAATAGAGCTACTTGATGATCCAGCAATCCCACTCCTGGCTGTGTGTCCAAAGGAAGGCAAGGGACATGCTAAGAGTCACACTGCTCACAAGAGCCATGGCAGGACTCAGTTTCCATCAGCAAATGAATGCATGAAAAGAAGGCGGCATCTGTATGCAGTAGAACAGTAGCCTTTAAAAAGATGGAAATCCTGCCATTCATGACAACATGGATAAACCTGGAAGACATCATGTTAGTCACAGAAAGACAAATAATCCATGATGTCACTATCTGTGGACTCCAAATAAGCTGATCTTACAGATAGGAAGAGTAGGATGCTGGTCTTCAGGGGCTGGGATGGGCAGAGAATTGGGGAGATGTTAGTCAAGGATACACAAGTTCAGTTAGACAGGAAGAATATGTTCCACAGATTCATTATATGACATGGAAACTAATAACGGTGGACTGTATTCTTTAAAATTGATGAGAGCGTAGATTTTAAGTTTTCTCAGAACAAAAACGTGGCATGTATGTGAGGTAATGCAAATGCTCATAGATTCTACTTAGATGTTCTACAACCTATACATATTTCAAAATAATATGTGCACAATAAATCTTTAAAGGGATTTTTGAAATTGCATAAAATTAATTTTCAAGAAATAAGTATTGTTTGTACAGGCAGAAAAGTGAGATTGTACTTAAAATACTCAGATACTGAGTAAGAGATGCTATTTGATGACTCAAATGGTCACTTCTGTTATCTCTCCTGAAACAAGAGCTTTCCATTGGGAAAATGGGAGCAGTACAGAGTAATGACCACAGAGGACGGCATGGGCCAGAGATCACACATCCTCAGTTTCTGTTAGTCTGATCCATTTTGCTTATTAAGTAGCAATAAAGTTGAAGAAAATGACTTTAATGGTCTTTATTTTAAAATCAAATTGGTTTGGACATATCAGGGAAATCAGTAACTAAGCCAAAAGCTGCATAATTATTCCTATTTCACTGAGCCATTGATTCAGCTGGCGTCTGTTTACCATCAGGCCGAGTAGCACTGCAGGGCTCTGCGTGCAGTTCAGGACTGAATGCATTACCCTGGTCCTCTTTCTACCCAGTGGGCATACGGGAGTCTCCCATGCAGTGGGGGCCTCCATGGCAGGACCCCCTCAGGGGAGATGTAGTCACACGCATAGCACCTGGACACAGTGGGGTAGAGAATCCGAGTCAGTAAGCTTAGAGCACCCGGAGTGCACTTCTGATACGCTCCTGGGTGTGGGGGAGGCTCATGTTCAGGCTCAGTGCTTGGTGTGGGAAGGACCTTGAACTCCACTTGGCAGGACACCGTTGGGGTCGCTAGTGGTCCAGGGAATAATGGGAAGCACTGGGGAGGCTCGTTCATCCATAGCCTGAAGGAACCAGGGAGAAGGGATGGACAGCATGTTATCCAGGTAGGTGTCATTGGCGCATACCGTCGCCACAAGGAGCTGGGTTGATTTTCACGACTTCCTCGAAAGTGGTTCTAATGATTTAAAGCACATTTGGAACTTTTAATGGAGACTACACAGTGGGGGTTCTGCTACTCTGCTATTTTTGTTACCTGATAGGAAATGCCTGCCATCCCAGGTGCCGCCACATGGGGAGCTAGTGCTCGGTGCCAAGCCAAGCTCACACCCGGAGTTACCGGTGGCTAGAGCCTGTCTCATCAGCCGGTTTCCTGGGCTTGCCTGCTCTTAGCATTCCCGTGTGATTACACCTGAACATTCTATTCCTTCCTTCTTTCTTGCAGCAGCAGATACTTGTTCTTTTTTCCTTGCTAGATGCTATTCTCAGACACAAGGAAATACCTGGACAGCACTTTTGTCCACATGGAACCGACGTATGTATGAGAGAAGACAGAAAATAATTTTTAAAAAAGACGTATGTATGATCATTCTAAGGAGAATATGAAGATTGCAAAGTCTTGATCAGCTTGAGAATAAATACAGGTGGCAGATCAAAGAGTGAGGTCAGTGGAGTTGTCCTAGGAAGGTGATGCTTGAGTTGTAATGCCTAAGTGACAAGAAGAAGCCAGGCAAGGAAAGATTCCCAGAACATTTGGGGCAGAAGAGCTACCACTGGTGCAAAGGCCCTGAGGTTGTTCAGGAATGGCACAAAGGTGGGTAGGGAGGACTGTGAGGGGGAGTGGTAGACATTGGTGGGATATGAGATCGGGGACACCAGCCAGGTCATGAGGAACCTTAGTGGCATGGGGAAGGCTTTGCATTTTTCCTAAGTGTTATACAAAGCTACGGGAGAGGTATAAATAAGAAACAGTAATGTGACAAAATTGAGCTTCTAAAAATGTCACTTTGGCTTCTGTGCAAAATATGTGTTTTAGGGGACATTAGTTTTAATCAGGGAGGCCATTCGGCTGCTTTGAGGGAATTTGGGGGTGGTTGTGAGATTTGGATTGGATTGTAGCCACAGGCAGAGGAGGATAAATGGGGGGATGGAAGAACAAGGAAGAAGAAATTATTAAGAGCATCTCCTAGGTTCCTAGGTTTGGGGGCTAGAGAGTCCACCAAATGGATGGGAGGAGTTCTAGGAGGACAGGGGTTTGTTTGAGATTGGGAAGATCAAATATCCCTTGTGAACATCGCATCCACATACCCCAGGCCCAGATCTGCTGTCCAGAGTCCCTGTTCACTGCAGCCTGGGAAGAACGGTGACGCCAGTTTGGCTGCAGGATCTGTGGGATCCTGCATGGTAGAGGAGCATGACCTTAGGAGCTGGACCTCAGAGCTGAGCCAGTGGATCTCATTCTGAGACCCCAAGTGAAATCTGGTGAAGCCTGGAGAAGCCAGAGTGATTGAAAAGAGAAGGGGACCCGAGCAAGTTCTGAAAGCTTCTGGAAGCACCCAGGCCTGAACCGCTGCAGAGTTCCTCTTAAGTCATAGGTCTCGTCTGTGGAGGAGACGTGTGGCTGGAAGCACAGTGAATCCTTTCCCTGAGTTTTGTTTTGGTGGGTTGGCCTGCAGCCTTGACCTGAAGGGATGGCTTCTGCCCTCAACACCAAACAGCTGGGGTTCGATGGCATTTCAACAGGTGGAAGATGTGGATTCACCAAAGTCTATGTACACATGCACAACACCTGTGTCTACACCCTTCCTCTCTGGGAAGGGAGCCTGGGGAGGAAAGAGGAGAAAGGGAAGCGCACTGAACCTGAGGATGGGGAGAGGCTCGGAGACTCCAGGAGGCGTCACTATACAGGGTCGGCATGAAGCTGGGGAGGCAGAACTCCCCTCATGAAAACAACAGTTTGTGGTATTTGTACAGAAATACAGAATAGTCACGCCCCGAAGTAATCCTTGTATGAGTGTGCTCAAGGAACAAAATAATATACTAATTAAGGTGCAAAGGTAAATATTTGGCAGATTTTTAATTTTTCTTTTCCTGTGAGGCTGGGGGTTGAACCCAGGTCTTTCAGCATTCTAGCCAAGACTCTATCCTGAGCTATGTCCCTAGCCCCACATTCCGTTTTCAAAAATCTTAAAGCACATTTCTGGCTATATAACATTCTAGTTACATTTTTCAAAAAGTTAAAAAATAAATGCTTCTCAGTTGTAAATTTTATATATATGTATATATATTATACTTTATATTATATGTATAATATATGCATATCATATATATATATATTGTATATGTGTATATATATATATTCAAAGCCATCAACCCTTAGATGTGAAAATAATATCCAAGAGGAAATTTTTACTTTGAATATAGAACTTATCTTCCAGAATGCTCAGTTAGGTTAATATAGTCGAAAATTCTCTTTTTAATTTTAATTTTTAAATTGACAAATTACAGTTGCCTATATTTATGGGATACAAAGTGACATTATGATGCATGATGTAATATGGAATAATCAAATCAAACTCACTAACATATCCATCACCTCAAATACTTAGGATTTTTGTGATGAAGATGCTCAAAATTTACTTTCTTTGTAATTTTGAAATGTACAATGAACTGTTCTGTGTATTGTATACAATACACTATACTTACCATGTAGCACAGTATTTCCCAGCATTACTAAAAAACGCTTCTTCCTTTGTCTTCTTGAGGCTTTGCACCTTGACCGTGACCTCCTGCTCCTCCAGCCCCAGCTGCTGGTAGTCACCATTCTACCATCTGCTTCCTAAGTTCAGTTGTTGTGATTCCACACATCAGTAAGATTGTCCTTCTGAGACTGGCACATTTCACTCAGCATAATGTTCTTCAGTCCCATCCACGTCGTCACAACTGACAAAATATCCTTCCTTTTGGAGACTCAATAGCATTTCATTGTGTACGTAGACCACACTTGCTCTATGCATTCATGCACTGATGGGCAGGTGGGCTGGCTCCATGTGCTGGGTGTTGTGAACCTGGGAGTGCAGGTGTCTCTTCAACACCTGATTTCAAATAGCTGGGCTAAGTACCCAGGACTGGCATTGCTGAATCATTTGGTGGTCTATTTCTAGTATTCTGAGGAGTGTTTATACAATTTTGCACAATGGGCCCACTAATTTTCATCCTCACTGGCAGCGGATAGGGGTTCTCTTGTCTCCACATCCGGCCGCCACTTGCCTTTCCATGTTTGATGATAGCCATGCTGACAAGGGTAAGGTGACGGATAATTGTGGTTTTAATTTGCATTTCCCTTGTGATTAGTGACTTTGAACACTTTTTCCATAAATCTGTTGGCCATTGGTGTATCTTCTTTTAGGAATGTCTAAAGAATTCTAGCCAAGCACCTAGGCACACACTTGCAAACTCAGTGTCTCCAGGGACTGAGGCAGGAGGATCCCAAGTTCAAAGCCAGCTTCAGCAATTTGATGAGCTCCTGTGCAACTTGGCTAAGTAAAATATAAAAAAGGGTTGGAGATGTGGTTCAATGGGTAAGCACCCACCATGGTAAAAGAACTATACCCCGATATCACAGTTAGAATGGTATGATTCCTATGGTTTTGAGTAAAATCTGTGTCTTTGAAAATTAAGATACTGCTTAAAATACTATGGTATCCCCAATTTCTCAGTTCTGTTGAAGAGAAAAGTGATTTGAGTAGCTCAGCTTCTGGTTACAAAATGCTTACATTATGTTCACAGAGATGTTATTTCCCTTAGCATTATTAGCATAACAAAAATAGAAAATCTTTCTCTGATGGTGTATTTCTCCACAGAACTGCTGTGATTTACATAACTAATCCTGATTATCCTGCTGATTATGCATGTTTAAGCATTCTGGAGAGAATGGAATGAACAGCAAAGCTTCATTGAGACATTGGAGCTAAGGAACTCTTTAAGGGGAAACCAGAGTCTCCATCTTTTAAGCTGCCACTGGCCTGGCTTTTTCTTGTCGTCTAGCTGTAGTCTGAGGCCCTTGGGTTTGTACCAGAGGCCTGTGACACAGGAAGGGTGGGACAACACCATCTCTTGTGTGTATGGAGTCGCATTGGAACAGGCCCTGGGTAGGTGCTGCTTAAGCTGCTCCTTAAGTCACTTTCATTTTCAATCACATTTATGATAATTTTCTGACAAGAATGTTTAAAAAATTAATTCTTATCAAATTACCTTGGATTCCCAAAATGGAAATAATCTTGAGTTTGTGGACCCTTTACTTCTGATCTCTGACTTGGGAATGGAGCCCAGGGTGTTAAGTACTTGAAATCTAAGCTGGCTTGAACTACAGCATCACTTTGATCTCATGGGTTGAATAGTGTTCAACCTCAGTACCTGTGAATCTGACCGTATTGGAAACTAGGGTCTGTGTGTATATAATCAAATGAAGATGAGTCACTTTTCTCTCCAACAGAACTGAGAAATTGGGAATACCATAGTATTCAGGGTGGACTCTCAAGCCAATGACTGGTGTCCTTACCAGGAGGGAAGTATAGACAGAGGATGCCACGTCACATAAGAGCACAGTCCCCAGGAACAGCAACAGGGCCTGACAGTGGCAGAGACTGGAACGTCTGCTCTTCAAGAGGCTGCTATTGCTGGAAGCCCCTGGGATTGGTAGGGAGAGGGGCATGCAGGAGATTCTCTCTGGGATCTTCCAGGAGGAACAGATCTGCCAACACCATTCTGGGTTTTTACTCTCCCAACAGTGAAAGTTTTTTGTTGCTTTGTATGTGGCAATCTGTATGACAGATGCAGGAGAACGGTGCACTTGACATATAACACAGAAGGAGCCCCAAATCACTGAAGCTTCTAGACCTCTGAATCTAGCTCCCTCCAGTCTGCCTGCCTCTGAAGAGGTGGAACCAACCATCCCTTCCAATCCATTTCCTTGCACAGTTCTGATCTTGCCTTTGAAAAGCTTCAGCTCAGGATCTCATGAGCACCAGGAGACTTTTATCATGGAAGGTGCTTCTGCAACATGCTAACCCAGGAGCGAATGAGCTGGCCCTGCAGAAGAGCTACCCTTAAGAGTCAGCGGGGCAACCTGATTCTTCCTTCATGCCACCTGACTTTTCACTGTGTCAGTTTCTTCAAAAGTGGCCTCCTCTGGAAGAACTTGTGTTGCTGGGAGCACTCACAGAAGGCAGAGTAGAGCCCGTGTCTCGCTGTTTTGGCTGCCATGCGGGTGAGGAAGAATTGCATGGGACCAGCTCCTCTGGGCTGAGCTGATGCACTTGCAGAATAGCAGTCCAGGGTATCCCAGCTGCTAGACTGATCGTCCCAAGCCCTGGTCATCCCTTCCTTCTGCAGATGAAGACCAGCTTCATGCCACCTTCAGTGTTGGAGAAAGTCCCCTCTCCCCCTGCAGGACTCAAGGGCTCCTGCAGAAGAGAGGATGAGGTGCTGTGCAGCAGTCTTTCTCAGAGCTGGGCTCTTCCCTGTTCAGTCCAGTGTCTGCTGTTGCCTGCCACGGGCATCCCACCAATGTCTGTACAGTGAGGTTTTTTTTTTTAATGAAATTCATCTATTAAATAGAGAAATGCTTATTTAAAAATTGTAACATGTTTATAGCTAACAGTGAGGCCAGTTGGGCCAAGGAGGGTGGCAGGATGTTTTCTGAGATGCATTTGGGGTGGATATGATTCAGGTCATCTTGGGCTATATAATAGAGCTTTTCACACAGACTTCAAATATTTATGGAGCACTACCATGAGCCAGATACTGTCCCATGCATTGAGGTCTTGGCCATGAGTGAATCAGGTTCTTGTTCTTGAAGGGTCATTATCCTTCCTGTGAGCCATGGGAAGAGTATCGATAAATAAGTGGGGACCCCAAGCATGATGATAAGTAAAGCCCATGATGAGGGCCAACCAGAGGAGGTTGTCATCCAAGGAAGAAATATATTTGGCCTGTATATTCAGAGTATGAACAAGGCAATTTTACACTGGATTAGAGAAAGGAAAATGTTGGAACCAGCGAGATCAGAAGGAACGTGCTGAATCAGTTAGCGGGTACCTGTCCTGCCATGAGAGGGCAGCCGTGAGGACATGGCTACTGTGACTTACAGTGCATCTATTACTATGGAACACTTAGCAACTTGTAAAAAGGTAGTGATATATTCATATCTATGCACTTGAAAAGATGCCCACCATGAATAGTTACATGAAAAACATCTGCAGGGTACTGTATATAAAACATCTAATTTTCATAAGCATAATATCAACAAAACTGAGGGTGGGGAGGGGTTTGGCTGAACAGTCTTCCATTGTATGGAAATGCCAGATGCTGTTTCTCTGATCGGGCCTCCATGGAGCTGTGTGTTTCTGCCTCTTGACTGTGATGTGAGTGTTGCTGTGAACACACGTGCATGAGTGTTTGTTTGAGTGCCAGTTTCCATGTCTTTGGGATTCATGGCTGAGAGTGGAACTTCTGGGTCACATGGCTGTTCTGTATTTGACCTCTTCTGGAAGAGGTTCCACTACAGCTGAACCGCCTCTGTGCCTCTACTGCCCATATACCAGGTGCTGACGGTTCAGGATCAGCTCTGCGTCTGTGCCCAGGCACCACTCAGCCTAACCTGATGTCTGCAATGGCTTGGATGCCAAAAGTGAAAGTCCTGCAGTCTTAAATGAGAACTCTGCCCCATCACAGCAATCAGTCCCCTCCTGAACCCAGGGGACTTGTCACATCATTGTGACAAGGTACTAGGGATTGAACTGAGGGGCACTTGACCACTGAGCCACATCCCCAGCCCTATTTTTTTGTATTTTACTGAGAGACAAGTTCTCCCTAAATTGCTTAGCATCTTATTTTTGCTGAGGCTGGCTCTGAACTTGTGGTGCTCCTGCCTCAGCCTCCCAAGCTGCTTGGATTCTAGGCGTGCGGCGCCGCGCCCGGCTAGGCATTATTAACTGGCGTGTCATTTCCTGCTGCCTTCAGTGGTAAGGGAAGCAGACACCTGAGTGGGATGCTCTAACCCTGCTGTTGTCCCCCTGCAGGTGTCCTTCTTCCTCTTCATCATCTTCGTGGTGTACACCATGCTGCCCTTCAACATGCGGGATGCCATCATCGCCAGCGTCCTCACCTCCTCCTCCCACACCATCGTGCTGAGTGTCTGCCTGTCTGCGACGCCTGGGGCCAAGGAGCACTTGGTCTGGCAGGTGAGTGTCCCTTGGCATCTAGGACAAGGACCTTGCACATTCCTCCAGGTGGAGTGGAGGTCCCGGGCCTCCATTCTGGTGTGCTATCATCTGGTGCCCAGCAGCGGCTTGCTTTCTGCCCCTTCTTGCTGTCCCTGATGCCCCCTCCATCAGTGGGGCCGACAGTCACTTAGCCATCAGCAACAGTGAAACTAACGTCAGCAGGAAAATTGGGTTGGCAACTTGAGTTTGGGGATTGCTGAATGGTGGTAGGATTTTTGATGGTAAAAAGGCATTCTTCCTATACATTGCAATTTAACCCTCTTATTTTCAGATTGAAATAACTTATACAATTAAATTCATAATTCTATCCCTCTTCTCTCTTTACAGAGGACAAAAATATTCTCCATTTCTCAATCTTATGATAGATGTGTGGGCATTTTAAAAAATTTAATTTTTTTTAAATGCTACAACAGCAAATTTTGCTTTAGTAATAAGTGGAATTTCAAAGAAGCCATTCTGTTTAATTAGTTAAAAGCCATTTTAAAAGCTACCAATTTCCTGTTATGTACATCCATAAACATGAGGGTCAGTGATTTGGAATTATTCCTAGCACTTGCCTTTTCACCTGTAAAAGGTATGTTCTATTTTGCTCTATGGGGGTCAGTAGTAACATGTGTCTGTGATATAAAATGCAGCCAGGCAGAATTATACTTGTGCACAGCACTGTGCCATTGGAAAGGAGATTTTACTTTTCTTCTCTTATGGTGCTGAGATGGAATCCAGGGCCTTCTACTTGCTAGGTAAGTGCCCTGTCACTCATCTGCATCCCAGGCCCAGGAATGAGAGTTTTAGACATGGCTCACCTGAGCCCTGCAGGGACTAGAAACCAGTTTTGGATGCATTTGATGAGATGTTTAATTTGAAAACTTGAGATGGAAGTGGAGGCTTATCTTTGAGCCTGTCATCTCTCCCTTGATTTGAAAGCTTTCTAGGGGTCCTTTTCTCAATATTCATGTCTTAGTGCTCATCATAAGATCGTGTTCATTAAGAGCAGCTGAGAAGACTTTGTATATTACACACATTTCACAGGGGGAGAAGGTAGTGCCTGGCCTCTGACCACACAGCACAGCAGGATTTTGCGTGGGCTTGTTCCGGTATTACTGGGAGCTCCCTCTCCCAGGAAGCAGAGGGCAGAGGAAAGACCGCTTGCTCCTGTTTCAGTCAGCGTGTTTTGCTGCTGTGATTTAAAGACTTGACCATAACAATTATAGAAGAAGAAGTTTATTTAGGGGCTCACAGTTTCAACGGTCTCAACCCATAAACAGCAGGCTCCGTTCCTCCGGACTTGAGGTGAGGCTGAACGTCATGGTGGAAGAGTGTGGCAGAGGGAATCTGCTCACGTGATGATTAGAAAGTAGAGACTCCACTCGCCAGATAAAAATATATACCCCAAAGGCACACCCCCAGTGACCCACCTCCTCCAGCCACACCCTACCTGCTCTCTGCCACCATTCAGTTAATCCCATCGGGGCTTCATTGACGGACTGGGTGAAGGCTGTCATGGTCCAATCACTTCACCTCTAACTCTTCCTGATTGTCTCACACATGAGCTTTTGGGGGACACCACACATCCAAACCATAACAGCTCCTCTGTGTGTTATACCTGACATATCCCAGTGACCCACACTCCCTGAGGCACAGATGGAGGATGCTGGTACCTAATCAAGGGGAAGATTGAAGGTGGAATGCTTTGTTTTTATTGTAAAATATTTGACTGACAAATGTTGCATAGTTTCAAGGCATACATACGTTCAAGCTATATAGCATGATTTGACATACATACACATGTGTAATGTTCATCATGATCAAAGTGGGTTACTTCCCTCACCACCTGTGCTATAAACAGATCCCCAGAACTTCCTCATCTGATCCCTGACAGTTTCTACCCTTTGACCAGCAACTCCTCATTTTCTACCCCTCCCCGCTGGCTGCCACCTTTCTGTTCAAAAAAAGAACAATCTGGCCATGCCCCGGAGGATGGTGGAGAAGTGCTCCTTTGTATGGGAGCTCTGCTCACTTTGCACCCTCTTCCTCTCACAGCCTCCCCCATGGGTATGAATGAGGCGTTTGTGTTTTCTCCCATCAATTTCACCCTCCTCTGCTTGGGCCATTAACCTCAACATCAGGTGGGCACATCCAGGTCAGGGTAGTGGGTGTGATTTTGCAGTAGCAACAAGTACATGATCTGCTCAGCCAGTTTACGTTCTGGAAATAACAGTGGGAAAGTCCTCTTTTGACTGGCAGTAGGAGCTTTAAACACTTCATGGTTCACAGCACCTTCAGGGTTAGGGCTCCCCGGAACACGTCCTTGAACATTTTGTACCTATCTCCTCATCTCCTTCATGAATAGATGAAGTGTCTGTTGGTGTGGATTTACTAGGAAAAAAATATTGGAATATAATTTTAATACCCACCCGTAAGTATTAAGTAGGGTTAAAAAAAAAAAACAGGAAAAAGTGTTTTACAAAGAACTGTTGAGTTCTAGGTTGTTGCATACTGTATTGAGTTGGGTTTTTGAAAGCATTTTTATTAGCTTGTATTAGTAAAAGCAAACTGGGAAAGAACATCACCTTAAATTTTTATTTACTATTTTTGAAAACCAACAAAGAAAAATACTTCATATTGGCAGATAGCCAGAGATAGGATAATTAGTAGAAAACACAAAAAGAATGAAAATGCCTTATTCCATAGTTTTTTCATGAAGAATAATATGGAAAAGCCAAGAAGAACTTGCAGTTAGTTGTCTGCACTCCTCAGAACCCTTTTCATAGGGAGGCCAAGAGCTGGGAAAGGTGGAATGTCGCAACCGCTGTAAAATGGAAAGTTCGTAGGTAAACATCAGGGTATGAAGAAAAGAGCTTTCACTGCTTTTAGCCACTGCTGGAAATAGAGCTGAAAATACCAGTGGCTTGCGGTGCAAGAAAAACACTTTACTGGATTCTTTTGATGCACAGTGCATTTAAGTTAGAATGCTGTGAGGCAGGTTGTGTGGCGGTGGTGTCATTGTTCAAACAGCACTGTGTCCGACACACTGGCCTGGTCTGAAGGAAGAGGCTGTCCATCACTGGTGGTCAGTAAGCATCAGCCTGTCCTCTAACCATCTAGGGAGGAGTACTTTTTGCTTAGCATGTATCCCTATGAAGAATTTGGGTTTAATTTGTGTGTTTGAACATTGGCAAGCCACTGAGCATGTGTAGTGTATATCTATTAACCAAAACATTGACTTAGGAGAAAATCTTGTCCTTTCCACACCACATAACAGAGCTAACTGTCCTCAGGAAATTCATCTTGCCAGCATTTTTCTTGAAGTGCACTGCATTCTCAGGCTATGATTGGTCACCCTATGGAGGAAATTTAATTAATAATTAGAAAGTATGGATGGTATTTCCCACCACATTTTAAAGTATAATCCCTAATACATTTTATAACTTTCATTTTGAAACAATCATAGACTTATGAATAAGTCCCTAATACAATACAGAGAATTATATCACTGCATGTATGAATATGTAACAATAAATCTCATCACTATGTACAACTATAGTGCACCAATGAAAATGTGCACAAAAAAGTGAAAATTAAAAAAAAAAGAAAACATATGTCAGCCCAAACACCTGTTAAAAAGTAAGTAAAAGCTAGCTGCCAATTAGCACATCACCCTAGAGCTTTAGTATCGTCTACAGTGCCATTCTCCTGCATAGTCATAATACGACTGTCAAAGTTGGGAAATTCGCATTGCTGTGTGATTGCCATCTGACTCTCAGACCCTATTTAAGTTCCTCCAGCTTTGCCAGTAATGTACCCTTTGGAGAAAGGGCCCACTGTAGAAGTGTCGATGGCAATGTGTTGTCCAGTCTCTCTGGGCTTCAGTTTGGAACAGTCCATTAGTCTTTCTGTGGTGCTCATGATTTTAACACCTTTGGGGACTGCTGGCTCATTATTTTGTAAAAGGTCTTTCAGCTTGAGTTTGTCTGACGTCCTTATGTGTAGGTTTTGGTTCTGCATGGTTGGCAGGAATTGGTGGTGGGGAGTGTGTCCCTGTACAGCTACATCCGGGCCATAACCACCTTGTCCTAACCACACTATGACTTAGGGTGTGCATCTGTGTTATGTCACTGTGTTATGTCAGGCTTTTCCACTTTGAAATTGCTCTTTTCTTCTTTCTTATTAATGCTTATTTTATGGGGAGTTACTTGAAAACTATGCATATATCCTGTTTTTCACCAGACTTTCAATTTGCTTGTTTGTTTAAGTGTGTATGGTCTTGAGCTTCCTTGTTTTATTGTTTGATAGTTTATAAATCATTGCTGTTCGTTTACATAACCCCCTGGGCTCACATTTGTCAAGGGGCACCTTGAGCCTGGCTTCTGTCCTCCTGGCATGTCCCTGTCATTTTCTGGGTACCTCCTTGCTCTCTATCACAACGGGATGTTTCAGGCTCATCTTGTTCTCCCACCTCTAAAACCAGCCATCTTTCCAGAAGGTTCTGGTTCTTGTTAGTGGAGAATTCCGTAAGCAGCAAGGTCTGGGTATGAGGTACTCCTGCTGCCTATGAGGAGTCTTTGCACCAAAGGCAAAGCCCACCCGCATTTCTGCTATATTTATTGTAACATGCACCTAGATCCTAACCACTATGACTTCACAGGAGTATTTCCCTTGACCAACAGTGAAAAAATTGAGCATCTGTGTTTCTTGAATTATTTAATTATTTGATCAGTCATGAGTCATGACCTGTCTTCTATCTCTCAGCCACCCTGCCACCCCCAAAGCCTCTCTCTGGGCTACCTTTCTGAGTGCTGTGTCCAGCTTCCCCTCTCCCCACCCCTCTCCTGCAAGGAGGTCCTCTCTGCCCTCCCAGCTCAGACTCTGACATGAGTCCTCGTGATGCTGCCGCAATTTGCACATCCCTTTCTCCTGCTCAGGCTGTGTCCCCTGTGGTTGGCTTTCCCCACTCCCAGTTTTGTCACCCCTGGACAAGCACCACTTCCTGCTTCCCAGTGTCCTGTTGATGTGGATGCTGCTTGTGGGCCTTGTCTGATGGCCTGGGGACTGAACTATTCAGCAAGGAAGGAAAAGGTAAAGGAAGGAAGGGGAATCATGGGGCAAGGAAGAAAAGGAGAGTGGCTGGGTTTGGAACATGGGAGAGGAAGAGACACTTTTTAGTTGCTCTCTGTTTCACTTTGTACTGGTCTTTGAAAGTTTTCTCATAATTATTTTCTCTTTGTCATTCAATTGGCTTTCAAAGAAGTGTGTCTTTTCTTCCCCCTGCAATCTGGGATTATGAGGGAATTCCACAATCCCTTAATAAGGAAGGTAAGAAAATATGTAAATATTAGGAAATGTACAGAACAGCACTTTCATGTTGCCCATATAAGAAGAATATATTATTTCCAGGTGATAAATTTAGTGAAACCATGAAAAGCTCTCAGCAATTCATGATTAACTAGAAGATACGGGTTTTATTTGTGTTAGTGGGATGATATACACTTGACGAAAAGTTTCATGAGAGCAACAAAGAGTCTTTTTTGCTTAAGTTTATATCAAAGCAAAGGAAAACTGAGGCCAGGAAGACAGATGACTTCATGCTGTGATGGTTGCCTCCTACCTGGACCCTGGGGAGATGGGAAACTTGGAGGAGTTTGGGAGGCTGGAGTCCTGCCTCCCAGCAGGGGCAGGAGACCCATTGGTCATCGGCCTCCGTGCAGCCTGGAGCTTGTACTCCTGTGACACTTAGGCTGTATGAACTGTGCATCTTGTCCATCCTCTGCTCTGTGGGTACAGTTCAGCACTATGTCAGCCCAATGCAGAACCACCTCAAGGAATTTTCACCTATTTCTATTTTGTATCATGATTGCATTTTACATTTGAAATTTATTTAATCTTCTTACATTTTTAGGTCTCTGGTATTCATAGCACATTCCAAATTTTCATTTCATTTATCTTTTATTTTCCCATGACAGAGGGGGGAGTTTGAGTCTAAATTTACTTAAGCAAGCTAGTTAGATGGAAATATGCATTTATTAAAGAAGATAAGCTAAGGAGTGCTTTTTGGTTTTCTAACAGGATTACTTAAATGTTTGGAAATTTTATAGAATTCTTTTACACTGAGAATGCTTTCATATATTTAAGTTGTGATACAATGGGAACATTCTTGTTGTATTTAATATAGTCAATCATCTATGGCAAGTGTGTAATCAATAGTAATGCATATTCGTTACATAACTGATTCTTTTTAAGTATAATTCAGGAAGTGTATATTGGAGTCTGGAATTAAATTGCATTTAGGATCTAATCTGAGAAGCTCAGAGGAAAAACAGCAGGTTACCAGCTGCCCGGTTTCTGGTTGTGGAGGAGACTAATTGCCAGGAATGTGGATCTCTGCTCTTACTGTTTTATCTTCAGAGAAGCACAAAGTATTATTTTTTCCACAAAAGACAGAGGTAGACTGTGCTGCTGCCCATTTGTACAACATGAAGCTATACACTGTGTATAATTCAGACCCTCTTCTAGCAAGTGACCACGTACCTGTTCTCAAAGCACTATAATTTGGAAGGAAATGAGGTGAGGGTGGAGAAGAGGTAAAAACGGTGACTTGACAAATGTGAGTAAACCCTAGAGAAGTCCACATGCCTTCACATTCCTGTTCCTCCTCTCTCTCCTCCTCCCCCCACAGCCTGACCTCCAGACACCCTTCCCTAAATGGCAGGAACTCAGCACCGGTGTCCTGCCTGGGAGAATTTTGGTAGCTCGAGTGCATGACAACATTGACATGAATGCAGGAAGTCAGCTCTCATTTAAACTGTTCTGGCAATTTCAGGATGAACGTGTAGGAAAGCAGGAGGTGCTTTCTGATGGACCATCATGAAGAATAAGGTCTGTGTTTGGCTCCCAGCCTTTGTGGGTCTGTGAAGGGGAGAGTAGGAGGGGAGCCCTATCAGCCCTCCCAGAACATGAACTTGCTCTAAGAGGTTTGATCAGAGGAGTATGGGAAGGAAGGACTTTTAGAAAATGAAAAGTGGCAGTCATCCGGAGACTGTCTCTCTCCTCTTCTTGATTCTGCCGTCCGACTCATGGTTCCCTGTTCATTCAGAGCAACAGACTCATGTCAAATGTGATCCTTCATTCTGGACCTATTACATGTGACCATGGCACCTTTTGGTGATGTCTCACCTAACATCTTGGTGGTGATTTTCCTCTGGCTTTCAACAAATTATGTATCTTTGCCCATTGCTTACAAATATTTGAGGCCCCGTCCATTCGAAATGTCATTGATTGAGGGGGAGGTAGTTTGTGAGAGAATGGCTCTGAGCCTTCAGGAAGCCTCCAGTAATTGCTCTTTAAAACAGTAGAGGATGATGAGGTCAGCCTCCCAAGAGGGGTCAGGTAGGACCTGCTGTGCACTTGAAGGAAACATCCGCTGCTGTGTGACCCCAAGGCAATGGCGTAATGCAGCTCTTGGCTTCAGCAAGAACATCTCTCTGGTTGTAAGGGATTCTCTTTAAAAAGGGAAACCCAGTAAGCTGCTGCAGTGGACAGAGGATGTACACATCCTCACTGGGAGACATTCCAGAGAGGCGAAGCTGGGGCTTGACCTAATTATCTGCAGAATGGGAATAACCATCAGGGAATCTTCCCAGGACTTAACCAGACCAGGCCCTGGTGCTCAGAAGCACTGGGAATTAAGAATGGCAATTGCTTGGTGGCCAGCTCACAACATTCTCACTATGTTCACAGAGTGCAACAAACTGAGTGGCTGAGGGCAGAGGGAGGAGATGCCCTTTCTGGTTTCGCTCGGTAGTCACAGTGTGAGCACAATGTTTATCAGTTTCACCTTGCCTAGGAGATGAGAGACCTGCTGGCCAGGCTTTGGGTGGATGATTTCTCCTGTTCCTCTTAGCAGCTCATAGGTATCCAGACATGGCAGGGAGTGCAGGCTGGCAGGCAGAGCAGGCTTTTGGGCTTCAGGTAGAATCTGAGTTTGGATCCCACTTGTGCTTTATAGCTGTGCCTAGTGACCATGCGAGGGGAGCACCCAGATCTCCTCCAGGGAAGATTGGCTGCCTACCATCTGAGGTGTTGTCAGCAACTGGCTTTTAACTGTCAGACCCTTTGGGGACTGCTGGAAGAGACCCAGCCACTCAAGGTCGCTCCCTTTTCAGGCTGGCCCATTCCATGCCCTAGGGAGTTGGACCCCAATTCCTTCCATTTTGGCCCAATAAAGGACAATTCTGAGAACAGCCCATTTTGCTCCGGAGCATCCCTGGATTTGTCTGATGATGGGGCTGTGCTACAGCACAACTCTCTCCATCCACTGGTGCTTTTTCCTTCCCTTGGGTATCGAAGCTGAGGGCACTCTCTAGTAAACTCTCAACTCCATTTTGGATGTGCCTTCTGGAGAACACCACTGCAGCACTGCTTGAGTGGCCCTGTTCTTTAGCCTACTCAGTGTCCTCACCTGTAAAATGTCAACAGCAGCAGCCAACTGTTATGCGTGGTTGCTGGCCTTGGTACTGATCAGGTTAGACAGCATAAGGAGAAACTGTTACGAACCTAGGCTGGTGCCTAGCCCCCAAAGAGACAGCAGAATCAACAGTGACATATTTTGCTGTTTACATGATTTTATAGAAGCTAAGAGAAATAGAACATAAAATACTTTGAGTAATATGGTTCTAACCAAAGTCCAAATAACCTACTGACCTGGTAGGGCAAGGATTGGATGGGGCATGTGGGAGACCCTCAGAATTCAGTTGAACCCACTGACAATCCTATGGCCTGATGAATTCAGACCCACGACAGCTGCACCCTGCTGAGACACCAGGGGCTCAGAGTGCACTGACCAGAGGAGGAGGCCATTTGAGGTACTGAGGTTCTCTAGGTTCCTAGAATACCTGGTTTTGGAAACTGTCAAGACACAGCTCCCCAAACCAAGTCATTGGCAGGAATAAGAGGAAGGAATTTAAGAGGAGACATGTCCAGGTTCACTGGCCAGTGGGATATCTTGGATGACCATGTCACTCCTCCTCCGGACTGTCTATTTCTTGGGGAAGCACACTTCAGTGTTCAAGCAACCTTGAGGATTATTCTTCTCTGATCACTTGACCATCCTCATCGTACCATGATAAGATGGAAATGACCATCCTATGAATCACTGGGTGATCCTGAAAACAGGAACCTAAATAGCCCCATCAGTCTGACTCTCTCCTACCACCCCAGCTGAGATACTGTGTTGGTTTCCCAGAAATGCTGGAACAAATTATTACAATCTTCAGTGCTTTAAACAAGATAAATGTAAAAAATCAGACATTTATTCTCTTGCAGAAATGAAAACCAGGGTGTTGGCAGGGCTGGTTCTGCCTGCAGCTTCTGAGGGAGAGTCTATGCATGCATCTCTTCCGGCCTTTGGTATTGCCAGCAAACCTTGGCATTCCTTAGCTTGGGCTCCAAAACCCCAATCTGTGCCTCTTTATTTACAGTCTTCTGTTCAGGGTGTGCCTTCTTCCTTTGTTTCTGCATCTTTTCCCCTTCTGTCTCTCACAGGGACACAGGTTTCTATATTTAGGGCCCATTCTAAATGCAGGATGATCTCATTGCAACATCTTTAACTTAATTACATCTGCAAAGACCCTTGTTCTAAAAGAGTCATATATTAAGCTTCCCAGTGCACAGAATTTTCAAGAATGGAACTTGCTGCAACTGCCAGCATGCCCAGTGGGGCTGTGGGTCTCCATTTTGCCCTTGGCGGGTTGTTGCAGACACCTCCCCTTAGCTTGAGACCATTCTTTAAGGCCAGAGAGTCTGCGCAATGCCCTTCTCCTGTCTATTCAGGTTTTGTTAAACTGTGTGATGCATGATACATGAAGATACCTTCTTGGGAGATATTTATAGTAATATAGGAAAATAAGGCAAACCTCGAAGAATTCAGTGAAGCAGCATATGGGACTTTCACCCTTGTTTAAACAAAACTAGCATCCACAGGGAAAGCAGAAAGAATTCTTGCCAGATAACTATGGATAGGTAGGACAACTGAACATCTGTCCATGGTGCTTTGCCTGTTTTAAAAATAGCAAGAGAGAAAAGGGGAGATATGGAGACAGGAGAGGAGGGAGAAAGAGAGACGATGACTCTGGAGGGGTTGTCAGTGACGGCGCTCCTTAGAACCACTTGTGAGTTCTCCCTTTTTAGCATTTGATCCTCTTAGCATTTGATCCTCCAGGTATATAAGCACATTATTTGCAAGTAGATTTTACCTTTCTAATTTTAAAAACCTCCTTTTCTTTCCAGTTGCCTTACTGGGTAACTTCAGGGGGAAAATAACATCAAGTCTGTGATAGTAGACACATTAGTCTACATTTTCCTTTTATTTAGTAGGACTAGTATTTTCCCTTTAAGTCATATGTTGGCTTTTGAGTTAAGCTAAGACATTTTATAATTTGAAGGAAGTAACCATTGATTTTTATTTAGAGGAGTTTCCCTCTCCCCTCCCTTTTTTTCCTTAAAGAATAGATATAGAATGGTTATCAAAAGACTCTTTTTTTAAAACATGGACAAAATTGGATGGTTTCTTTGTTAACATAATATTAAACAATTCTTAAATTTCCAGAATTCTCCAGGGTGGGTTATGTTGTGTTTCTCTCAGATTTGCTGCTTCATTCTCTCCACCAACATCTTCCTAAGAATGTTTCATCTGTCTTGACGATAATGAGAACAGCAGTGAGGCAGGCCCGGCACTTCAGAGGACGGGTCTATGAGCTGTACTCTCTTAAACTTCTTCCACTCAGCTACTCATCTAGATTGGAGTGCAGTTCCTGTTGTTTTTCCTGTGAAAACATTCTGTTTAGACTTCTTTTCTCTTCTGGAGTTTATTTTGACCCAAAATACATTCTGATAAATTCAATCTCTTTCATTCAAAGTCTCAACTACCTTTCACAGAGGAGCAATCTCTCCGTGGTTTCCATTTTCTTTGTATTTGAGTTTACTTTTCCCTGGCTAGATTCTCATTTCTGGAGTTTCTATTTTCTTCATTTATTACTGACCCATCTAGCTTCCATTTTGTTTATTTTACTTATTTCTCCTAAGAGCAAGCTTGGTATATATTTATTATTTTTATTAATTTTCTGCATTTTGGTTTTCCTCTCAGTGTGCCTGCTGGTGTCCCTGCTTGTCCAGTCTGGTCCCCAAAATGTTCCAAGCCAGGGGTTCCTGCCGAAACTCCTACAGTTGTGAACTGGTTGGCTTGGCATTAGCAGCTCTGGTGGCCCTCGGGTGGTGCGTCTCCACTCCCTCCTGACCCCTGCCACTTGTCTCAGTGGTGGCTCTCAATGGCACATCTCCACTCCCTCCTGCCCCTGCCACTTGTCTCCCTGCCCTGGTTTTCCCTCTTCCCAGCCTCCAGCCTGGCCCCAGCTGGCAGCAGCCATCACTCCCACGCTGGGCTCTGGAGTTCCTGTCCATTATCCAATTTTATTAAAAACATAAATTACACATGTGTTTCCCATTCTCTTTTGTATTCTGGATAATTTCCAAGTAGAAAAGAGGAAATTTTGTCCTCATGTGACAAACTGGAGCTATTTCGTTCTTAACCTTTTCCTTGGTTTCTTAAAAATCTGCCTCGTCTGCCATGTCTGATCAGGGTATTAACCTAAGGTGGGAAGAGGAAGGAGAAAGATGAAGATAAATAGAATGAACAGAGCTGCATTACAACATGGAATAGTCCACGGTGCCTGGCCATGGGCAGCTTGTCTGGGTTAGTGTGTCAGGCGGGTCTGAGTCCCAGTATCAGTTAAACCTTTCACATGACAAAGGCCTCTGCTCCAGCCCTGGAAGGTTCCTGCTTCTCTTCCCTGTTGGGCTGTAGCTGTCAGAAGACAACTGTGCTTTGGAGTAGATGAGAAGCAGAGTTAAGGTGGCAACAGAGCCAGTTTCCCTGACTTGAGAGACCATTGACCAGTCACTGACCTGAAGAGGAAGGTCACAGTGGGAAGGAAGGTGCCATGTTCCCACAGCACCCAGTTCTTTGTTAGCATTACAGTTTATACAGAACCACCACAGCATATTCCAGTATGCTTATTTGTTTCTGTCCTTCCCACCTTTCTGTCACACATGTCCTGGGTCTTGAGATGAGCTGAAATCTGCGGCAGGAATCAGAGCTTTTTAATACTGTCATTTGTCTGACACCAAGTGTTCCCTGTATTAAATGAGTGAGCACGTCACTGAATTGAAGAGTGACTGGGCACACAGAAGTGGGACAGAGATAGACGCTGGCATCCAGGAGTCTCAGATTCACGACCAGGGGAGTAATGTGCACTTCTTGTGCTGTGTCTACCATCTCTGAGTCTGGCAGCCACGTATGAAGTGGGTGAGGTATCGTGTCCTTTAAGAGTGACAGCCATCCAACATCCTCAAACCTTTATGTCACCATCTTGTTTTCTTCAAGAGAAGCCAAATCTTTACATAGGTTTTGAATGCCCTTCTGAGCTCTTTAAATGTATAGCCTGTGGAGGAATCAGAAGAAAGACACAAAGTTGATTGACGAAATAGGGAAGAGGATACACAAAGACAAGTTGAAGAATCTGGGAGATTGTCACTGGCAGAAAAACATGAGCTGAAAACAAACTGCTTCCAGTGATGCAAACATCACCCATAGGATGATTGCACGCAGCCCCAGTGAAGTCTTTCTGTGGACCAAGAGAGGTTGACGTGTTTTAGCCAGGCAGAGAAGGTCACTGATTTAATTTCCTATGTAATGCAGACAACAAAATTTTTTTTTCAAATACTTTGGGAGAAACCCAGGGCACTAATTTGGCATCCACTGCCTTACTCACCACTCAGGAAGTTTTCTCAGTGAAGCCCTTAATGATTTAAGCTGAGGGTCTTGGACTCTGACTTTAGGCTCATGAGCAGGTGGAAGACTGTGTTTCTTGGTTTGGTGTGAAAGAGATTCTCTGGGCAAAGGGAGGTCCTTCTAATTTTTGCCGCCTGAGAGGACCCAGACTTTCAGGGCAAGGATGACCTTGTAGTGGCACCCCAGTGGACATGTTTCTACCCTCAAACCATCACTGAAGGGCAGATTTGGCCATTGTCATGGAGATGATGGGTGTTGAGATAGAGGACGGATCCCAGGAGAGATTATAAGGTGACCTGAAAACCCTCACATGTGCAGGTGAGATGCACACCTGTCCCTGCCACACCCTGGCAGGTCTATGAAGCTGGTTCTGAAATGCTTGGTTCAGTTGATAACCATTTGATTGCCCCCTAGGAAATCTTCTCAGGTATCTGAGAACCATGTTCTTTCCCTGTAATGCCTTGAAATCTCACTACAAATCAGTTTTCCAACATTGCTGGTTCTTTTCATTGTATGATTTGCAGTGCATTAAAACCATTCTGGATATTTCTCCCAACTGGCTTTTGCATTACCTCCTTATCTAATGGCTTCTTGGACTTTTTTGTGGAGTTTCAGTCAGGCGTTGTTTTTTTCTCATAAATAAGATTTCACATTACTCTAAAATTTTTAGAGTAGAAAGAGTCATTTCTGAAGAAAACAGAAATTAAAGTAAACATATAGACTGCCCAGCTATTTCCTTTCCTTCCTTTAACTGTGTCCCATATGGAATTTAAAAAATTTTGTGGGTTTTGGTTAAACAGCTGAGAAGGAGTGTAGACATTTTATCTTGGTGTTAAGAGTAGATGCTTACAGGAAACCTTACAAACTCTCTTGAGGTTATTTTTGAACCAATTTAAGATTCTCATTTTTTATTTAAGGTGTTTTCAAAACTAATATTTATAACATCCACAAATTAAAAATGTTTCTGTTTTATTTCTGGCCTTTTGACTTGCATATCATTTTGAATTCATTTGGGTGGTCTCTGGCACCAGGTCTCAACATGTATGTGTCCTAAGAATGAGTCAGCTCGCTGTGTGCACTGCAGTGCCCGCAGGCATTTGAACAGGGCGCCCCAGTCTCCGCTGCTTCCGTTCCAGTTCATGTGCTTCTCCTCTCTGTGGCCGGCACCCTGCCCTGGACTTGGCAGTCTTTGACTTGGGGCCCACCTTGTCCTCGTCTCCATCTCACTAGTCCCTGCAACTGGCAGGCCCCAGGGTCTGTTCCTTGTTCTCTGTCTATTCTCTCCCAGGTCACTTTCCTACTGCTCATTTCTTCTGGATCTCGATTTATCACTTACTGCTTGGGTTGTTGGAGGAGCCTCTAGCCTCGCCCAGGTGGCCTCCAGCAGCCTGCCTGCCTTTGTGATCCTTAGTAGCTTATCTGCAGAATGGAGCAGCCCAGCCCTCCTGGGAGGCCCATTAGGATGCAGCCTGGTGGCTCCCACAACTTGCCCACGTCCTTCCCTGGCATGGGCTCTGAGCTCTGCCCATGCCCAGCCACTTGCAGGTCCCCCGTTGTGCTTTCTGTCCCTCACCTTGGTGCTGTTATCTGTTCTGTCCTCTATCTGGAGCACCCCCATGTTGTCACCCAGTCAGTGCATGAAGCTTATGTGTTACTCAGAGAAAGATCTCACTGACTCACAAGCTAGTTCTAGAGCTGTGCAGGAGTCCTTAGAGCAGGCCAAGGCTCCTCTCATCCGATGGCCCTGGATTCCTCTACAACGCTTCTTGAGAGAAGGCACTTCGTCACTTTGTGTTTGACCTCTGACCCACAGCGGGCATTGCTTGCTGGACTGACAGAATGCTTCTGTCTGCCATTTCTAACACTATGAGCCCCAATGGGACTCAGCAAGCTTACTTGAATACTTGAATTCTATCCAAGCAAAAATATAAATTAAGTCCTTTTGTGAAATATCTTTCGCTAAATCCCAGACAGAAGAGACATATTACCCCTTTACAAAATCAGCATAATGCATAATGGAAGGAACCTGAACTTTGGAGTTGATGATATCTAAGCTCAAATCCAAGCTCTGTGTGAATTTGAGCAAGTGATTTAGCATCTCTGACCATCTTTTGACTTATCTGTAAAAGAGGACCAATCACAGAATTGGACTGAGCACTAGGGATTGAGTGTAGGTAATTTCTAGCTGAGTGCCCGGCACATGTGTGCAATAAAAGGCAGCTTTCATTAGGTTGGCTTTCTGGTTTCTGGACTCTTCTCCTTTCTCCGTTTCTTCCCTTCCTCCCCCAACCCCCATTTTTTGGTTATTTCTTAGTAACATGCACACAATCCACTTTTACATGTAGTAGAGAACTTCTGCTTGAGATATTTAAACAAGAGAAAATATTTGCATCAACCAAGATATCCTGTGGTGATTTTTAGAACAGTTAATGGATGAATCATGTAATCCTTAATGAGAAGGAGTGTAACTCTACCAATTACAGCAACCGTTGAATGTCCAAAACTACTTACTATGGAAAAGTGAGCATAAAAAGTAGTTTAGCTTTTAAAAAGATTTTCTTGAATGAACATTTGAACTAAGTTGGATTCTTTCTACAAATCAGGTAACAATTATGATAAATCTTTGTCTTATAAATTTAGACAACTTTTTCAGTTGATGTCAGTTGCAAGTTCATTAATCTATCCAGTGCACATATTTTAAGCAACTGCGACATCGTAGCATTTTTCTTCCCAAATGAATACAATTTTGATAGAAAACAAAAAACCCTCAAGCACATTAGGAGACCTGGAAGTAACACTGGTACCCAGAAATATGGATTCATACCAATTTGCAGAGGGGAATTTTCTTTATAATTAACTTTGCCACCAAATACCTCGCCATGGTCCAGACATTCGCACTCCTTATGTGTATAAAACTAGTCAGGGCTTAGCTGGGCGCAGTGGCTCAAGCCTGTAATCCCAGCACTTAGCGAGGCTGAGACAGGAGAATCGCGAGTTCAAAGCCAGCCTCAGCAATGGCGAGGCACTAAGCAATTCAGTGAGACCCTGTCTCTACATAAAACACAAAATAGGGCTGGGGATGTGGCTCAGTGGTCGAGTACCCCTGAGTTCAATCCCCAGTACAAAAAAAAAAAAAACTAGACAGGGCTTTTCAGCCACACTGGTCTCACCAGTCACTTGACCGTGAGATTGTCAGTAGGGCTCACGAGGAAGATCCTGAGCTACAAAGAAAGACTTGTGTGTGCTCTAGCACAGGGACTCAGGGTCTATTTCTGGGAAGATCTGGAGAACAAATATTTTCAGATTGTGGGCCATCTGGTTGTGGTGAGACTTCTCAGCCCTGCTTCAGGTCACAAGGAGCTCACAAGCAAAGGACTGTG
>CM053405.1:5050905-5087992 GCA_028644305.1 Xerus rutilus
GATGCTGAGACAGCAGGTGGTGACTTGTGGCCACTCGTGATGATGTGGGTCTGGCATAGACGCCAGTTATGACGAAAACAGAATTCAGCCCCCAGAGGAATTCTGAGCAGTTAGAACATGTGACAGATTGTGTAAGGTTAGATTTGCTTCCAATGATGGAAGTCAAGAGGTGAACCGCATGAAGCGTGACTTCACAGACCTTAGGGGAAAGGATTTAAGAGTTTTGTGGGCTGCATTGTCTATGGTTTATGCAAACACAAACCAAAGCATCAGTTCTCCCAGTAGGACCTTGTGATTGTCCACATAAAACACACATGCAAAAAAGAGAAAATATGAATACAAATTCCTGTGTCTTGAGGTTCTTAGTATGAAATTGAGTTATTTGTGGGAAATGGGTTGATAGTAACTAATGGTTTGACATTTAGTAGGTAATCAGCACTGAGTTGACTGGCGTTCACTAGCATTTGTGTTTTCCCAAGCACTTTGCACATCCCAACACACGTAACCATCCCTGTACAGCAGGGCACATCTTCCTTCCTGTTTCAGAGTGGAACCTAGCCGGAGGTGGCTCAGAGTGACCCAGTGTGTGAGTGGAAGACAAAGGACTCGGACTCAAGCAGTCTGATTGGAGAGCCCACACCTCAAACCAGTGGGAACACATTGGGGTCCTCCGTGCTGTTTTTTAAAAGTTTAATACAAACTCGTTTTCTCAAAACTCACACAATGAAAGCAGAATCTTACAGAGATGCTGGGCTCATAATTAGATATGCCCGCTTATAATACACAGGAAAGGCAGTTAAAGTGTTAGAGAAGGAAAGGGAGTTTTCCTGCCTAAGACTGAACCATGTTCAGTCTCCCCGTTCAATTCTAAAATCTGTGCCCTGTGCACAGGCCCCAACATGTCAAACAAGGATTTTGGAGACAATGACCCACAGTCCACTCCAGTTCTGTTCTTTCATGATTGGGTTAAATGAAGGTAGTTCATCTTCATAAAAGCCAGGCTGTGGGAGAGTGAGTGGGTAATTCATGTCCCACCTAGAAGCCAAAGAAGGTTCTGTAGTGGTGAGGCTGAGGATGGAGGAGCTCCAACGCTCATTATGATAGAAAAGTTCAGTTAGAAGAATTAATGCAGCGACCTCCACAGGAAAGAGATTAGACATGTGCTTCTTCCAGGCTCAGGTAAAAGTCACTCACATCTCTTTCTTCTGGCTTCCTGTATGTTTTTTTCAAGAAAACAAAGGCAAAACACTCCAAGAACCACTCTTTTCATTAGATAGCAGAAAATCATCATGTGGACACTCGTGAAGATGTGGGTCTGGCCTAGATGCCGGTTATGAAGAAAACAGAATTCAGCCCCCTTTTGAAAATCAGAGAACCCTTATATGAAGCAGTGAGTGACTAGACAGACCATTTAACTGAGGAACAAAACCCAAACTGCTGCCTCACAGGTTCCTGCTATCAACATCCACTTCCTTGACCCACCCATGAAACTGCACTTGAACTTTCCATCCATTGGCACTTGCCAAAACAGAAGGTTCCATGACTACATGGGCCCTGACTGGGGATGTCATTATGCTGCCTGAGAATCTAACTGATTCAGTAACCAAACTAAGAGGCACAAACAGTAGAATTCATTGAAATGCCAAAGTGCTACACCAGACAAAATATATATGCCATATGTCCCTTGAGTTACTCCACATTTTTGTTTAGATTAGATTGGATAAAAAATTATAAACTTTATTGATCTTTTCCAAGAACAAGATTTTAATTTTCCTGATTTGGGTTGTATTAATTTGGGTTATATTAATTACTGCCCTAATTTATTTTTTATATATTTCTTCTGGTTTTTTTAGGTTTAATTTGCTCAGCTTTCTCTGGTTTCCCAAGATAGACATTTATATTATTTATTTCAGATCTTTTTTCTGTTCTTATATGTAAATTTAATACTATGAATTTCCCCATAAGCATTGCTTTAGCTGCATCACACAAATTTTAATAAGTAGAATTTTCATTTTGCTCAAAATATATATATTTTTTTAATTTCCTTGGAACTTGTTCAAGTGATGGATTATTTCAAAGGATGTTGTTAAATTTCCAAATATTTGGAGGCCTCCTAGCTGCTTTCCTTGTAGTTTAATTCTGTTATAAGGACATAACATTTGTTCTTAAAATATATTTTGTATGATTTTTATTCATAATATATGTATTGTGGATTGTTTTATTATTTTATTTTATTCACAATATATGTATTGTGGATTGTTTTAAGGCCCCAAGCATGGTCTGTCATGGTAAATTACCTTGAGTTTTGAGAAGAAGGTATACTTGTTGTTATGAGATGGAGAGTTTTGCACATACCGTCAACATCAAATTAATTGATTAGCAATATTTAAATCCTTCATCCTTTACTAATTTTCTGTTTGCTTGATCTATCAGCAAAGCATTAAGGTGCTTAATTACAATTATGAATTTATCTATTTTTTTTTGTTCCATATTTTCGCCTTGGTTTTGACCATTTTTGGATGCATAGACACTTAGTATTATTATGTATTCTTGGAACATTGTCCCATTATGATAATGTAATTCTACTGTTTAATCTTGATAATCTTTCTTATTCTAAAGTCTGCTTTTTTTCTGAAATTAATATAGCTATGCTAACCTTTTCTGACTAGAATTAACAGGTTTATCAGAGTTCCCCAGAAAAACAACCAGATAAACATACTCTACACCCACACCCACACCCACATTAAGAGATTTATTTTAAGAAATTGGCTTACATTATTGTGGGGGCTGACAGCAAATCTGAAATCTGTAGAGCAGGCTGGTGGGCTAGAAACTTTGGGGCAAGAGCTAATGCTACAGCCTTAAGTCAGAATTTCTTCCTTCTTGAGGAAACTTTAGTGTCACCCTTAAGAACTTTGACTGATTTTATGAGGCCCATACTTGTTGTCACAGGTGATTTTTTTCCCCCAAATCATTTAGTGCTATTTTTACAACATGAATTTTTATGTTTACAAGAAATGTAAGATGGTAAGAATGTTAAATTTAAAAATATTTTGTACTGCAATGCTGTGAGATCCACATGGGTTCTGTTAATTTAGTAATATTTGACATCAAGTCACTTAAAAAGAGTCTCAAATTTATTATATATTTTTGGTATGCCTTGTAGTTTTTGTAGTAATTGCACATTTGCACTTGGTAATGATGTACTACATTGAATGGGAAGCAGAAAGTAAGTACATTATTCCATCAATGATTTCAAAGTAATATCTTTATTCTATTTAATCTCTCTATTTTTCCTCTGACATTTTTGTTGGTACATTATACTTGTACATAATGGTGGTATTCATTTTTTTTACATATTTGTATATGCACACAATATAACAAAATAATTTGGACAATATTTCCCAGTACTTCCCCTATCCTATCCCTCCTTCTTCCCCCGGTCCCTTTCCTCTACTCTGCTGACTCCCTTAGATTTTCATGAGACCCACCCCCAACCCTGATGATTCTTTTAGTTTATTTTTTTAATCTAGATTCCACAATGAAAGAAAATATATGACCCTTGACTTTCTGAATTTGGCTTATTTCACTTACTGTAATGTTCATAAGTTCCACTTATTTTCCTACAAATGATATAATTGCATTCTTCTTTATGGCTGAATAAAACTCTGTTGTGTATATATGCCACATTTTCTTGATCTGTCTTTCCACTGATAGACATAGGATGGTTTCACAGTTCGACTACTGTGAATTGTGCTGCTATTAACATGGACATGCATGTATCATTATGTTATGATGACTTTAATTCTTTAGAATAAATACTGAAAAGTGGTATAACTGGGTAATATGATTATTCCTTTTCTAGAATTTTAAGGACTCTCCATACTGATTTCCATTAGTGGTTGTACTAATTTACAGTTCCACCAACATTGTAAACAAACGTTTATTTTCTCAGCATCATCTCCAGCATTTATTATTGTTTGTATTCTTGATGGTTGCCATTCTAACTTGAGTGAGATGAAATCTCAGTATAGTTTTGGTTTGCATTTTCCTAACTGCTGAAGATGCTGAACATTTTTTATTTGTTGGCCATTTGTATTTGCTCTTTTGAAAAATGTTAGTTTAGTTTATTTGTCCATTTATTAATTGGGTTATTTGTTCTGGTGAAGTTAATATTTTTGAGGTCATTATAAACTCTGGATTATTAATCCTCTGTCAGGAGAGCAGCTAGCAAAGATTTTCTCTCTCCACATTCTTGTTTCTTTTGCTGTGCAAAGCTTTTTAATTTGATATATCCCATTAATAAATTCTTGGCATTATTTCCTGAGCTTTAGGGGTCCTATTGAGAAAGTCTTTGCCTGTGACTATATGTTAGAGTTTTAACCCTATGTTGTCTTCAAAGAGGTGGATCGTTTCTGATCTAATTCCTAGTCTTTGATCCATTTTGAGTTGATTTTTGTGAAGGGTGGTTAATAAGGATCTAGTCTCATTTTTCTACATATGAATAACCAGTTTTTCTAGCACCAATTGTATAAAAAGCTGTCTTTACTTCAAAGTATGTTTTGGGCACCCTTGTCAAGGATCAGATGACTGTATCTGTGTGGGTTTGACTATGTGTCTTCTACTCTGTGTACCACTGGTTTATGTGTTTGTTTTTATGCCATTACCATGCAGTGTTTGTTAATGTAGCTCTGTAATATAATTTTAATTTAGGGATTGTTATGCCTCCAGCATTATTATTATTATGTTTTTGACTTAGAAATGCTTTGGCTATTCTGGGTCTTTTGACTTAAAAATGCTCTGGCTATTTTAGGAATGTTTTTTCTAGTTCTACACAGAATGCCATTGGTATTATTTGGGGATTGTACTGAATCTCTATACTGCTTATTAATTCTGCCTACCTATGAACATAGAAGGTGTTTGCATCTTTTTGTGTCTCTTCAATTTCTTTATTCAGTGTCCTATAATTTTCATTGTAGAAATCTTATATCTCCTTGGTTAGATTTACTTTTAGATATTTTATTTTTAAGACTATTGGAATTATTTTCTTGATTCCTTTCTCAGCAGCTTCATTGTTGGTGCATAAGAAAGCTATTGATTTTATAACCTGTCAGTTTGTTTATCAGCTCTAAAAGTTGTCTGGTGGGTTTTTTGGGGGGAGCATCTTCTAGATATAGGATCGTGTTCTAAGGAGAGTTAATTTGACTTTTATTTTACTATTGGTATCATTTTAATTTCTCTTTCTTGTCTGATTGCTCTGGATAGCATTTTAAGAACTAAATTGAACAAGAGTGGTGATAGTGGACATCCTTCTCTTTTTCTGGGTTTTAAAGGAAATGCTTTCAGTTTTCCCCCTTTCAGTAGGATGCTAGTTTGGGCTTGTCGTATATAGCCTTTATGATGTTCAGGTAATTTCCTTCATGCCTTAGTTTCTTCACTGTTTTTACCATGCATGGATGCTGAATTTTGTTGGAGGCTTTCTCTGCAATTATTGAGATGACAATGTGGTTTGTACTTAATTCTATATATGTGGTAAATTACATGTATTGATTTACATATATTAAATCATCCTTGCAAATGTGGTATAAAACCAACTTGGCCATGGTGTACAATCTTCCTAATATGTTGTTAAATATGATTCACTAATGTCTTATTAAGGATTATTTCATCTGAGTTCACTAAGGATCTTGGTCTGAAGTTTTCTTTCCTTGTTGTGTTTCTGTCAGGTTTTGGTATGAGTGTGATACTGGCTTCATATAGTGCCTTTGGAAGTGTTCCATAACTTTCTATTTCATGGACTAATGAGTATTGGTATTGGTTCTTTAAAGTTCTGATAGAATTCAGCTGAGACTCCATCTGGTTGTGGACTTTTTTTTGTTGGAAGTCTTTTTATTAGTGCTTATATCTCATTGTGACTTATTGGCCAGTTTAGGTATTCTATGTCCTCTTGATTCAATTTTGATCGGTTGTATGTATCTCAAAATGTATACAGTTCTTTTAGGTTTTCTACCTTAGTGGAGCATAAATTTTCAAAATAGTCCCTAAAGATCCTTTCTATTTATGTGGTGAATTCTCCTTTTTCATCTCTGTTTTTATTAATTTTACTCTTCTTTCTTTTTCTTTTGTCAGTTTTGCTAAGGATGTATCAATCTTACTTATCTTATTGATGAATTAACTCTTTGTTTTAGTGATCTTTTGTATTTTAAAACTTTCTCTGTTACATTGATTTTGGCTCTGATCTTGATCAGTTTTTTTCCTTCTACTCATTTTGGTTTGTTCATGTGTTTCAAGAGCCTTGAGATGCACCATTAGTTTGGTTTTTTGGAATCTTCCAAATTTTCTTACGTAGACATTCATATCCATAAACTTTCCTCTTAGAACTGCCTTTATACTATCCCAGAGGTTCTGATATGTTGTACTACTATTTTCATTTGATTCTAAGAGTTTTAAATGTATCCTCTGATTTTTCTATCACCTACTCATCATTTAAAAAGTGTATTAATATTCATATGTTTATATAGTTTTCATAGTCATTTTTAAGCATTGATTTCTAATTTCATTTATTTCCTTTATAATCAGATAAGATGCAAGGAATTATGTGATTTTTTTGTATTTGCTAAGAGTTACTTTGTGACTTAAAATATGGCCTACTTTGGAGAAGTTTCCTTGAATGGCTTAGAAGAAAGTATATTCTGGTCTCATTGTATGGAATATTCTATAGATGTCTTTGTTAAATCCATTTGCTTTATAACATTTTTAGATCTGAAGAGTCTTTACTGAGTTTATGTCTGGATGACCTATCTAATGGTGAGAGAGGTGTGTTGAAATTACTTGTAATTTTACTGGAGTCTTTGTGAGTCTTTAATTTGAGTAGTGTCCATCTTATGTAATTAGGTGCACGAACATTTTGAGCATAAATAATTTTGTTGTTACATCTTCTTGTTGGAGTGTTCCCTTTACCAGTATGTAGTGCCCTTTTTTGTCTCTTCTGATTAATTTTGGCTTGAACTGTACTTTGTCAGATGTGGGAGTAGCTACTCCTTCTTGCTTTTTGGTTCCATTTGCATGGCATATAAATTTCCATTCTTCCACTTTCAGCCTGTGGCTGTATCTCTTATAAGATGAGTCTTTTACAAACAAACAACATGTAATTGGGTCTTGTTTTTAAATGCATTTCACAGCCTATGTCTTTTAATTGGAGAGTTGAGACCATTTACATTCAGTGTTATTATAGAGAGATGTTTAGTCATCCTTGCCATTTTGATTTATTTAAAATGTTTAATTTGTTCCTGCTTCTCATTCGCTTGGCTACTCTTTAAATGAGATTGATCCGTTTCTGAGCTCTGGGAGCTCTGAGGTTAGCTTTTGATTTCTTCTATATGTAATATTTACTTAACTGTTGTCTGTAGTGTTGGCTTAGTAGTCATGAATTCTTTTAATTACTGCTTATCTTGGAAGGTTTTTTTAATCTCTTCTTCAATTCTGAATAATAGCTTTGTTGAATATAGTAATCTCACTTGAGAGTTGTTTTCTTTCAGCTTCTAACACATCACATGCCCTCCTGGATTTTCAACTTTGTGGTAAGAAATCAGAAGTAATTCTAATTGGCTTGCCTCTAAATGTGACCTGACATTTTTCTCTCAAGACTTTTAAAATTCTATTCTTATTTTGTATGTTAGGCATTTTAATTATAATGTTCATGGAGAGGCTCTTCTTTGATCTTGTACATTTAGGGCTCTGAATGCCCCCTGTATCTGGATATCCATCACATTCTCAGTGTTCAGAAATGTTTATGTTTTTAACATGAAAGTATGCTGTATTTTGTCAAATGCTTTCTCTACATCAATTAATATAATCATATGATTTTTATCATTAAGTCTACTGATGTGATGGATTATGTTTATTGATTTCCATATGTTGAACCAACCTTGCATCCCTGGAATGAACCCCACTTGATCATGGTGCACTATTTTTAATATGTTTTTGTATGCAATTTGCCAAAATTTTATTGAGAATTTTTGCATCTCTGTTCATCATAGATATTGGTCTGAAATTTTCTTTCTTTGATGTGTCTGTTTGGTTTTGGTATCAGGGTGATACTAACCTCATAGAATGAGTTTGGAAGGATTCCCTCCTTTTCTATCTCATGGAATAATTCCAGGAGTATTTGTATTAATTCTTCTTTGTAGGTCTTGTAGAACTCAGCTGAGAATCCTCCTGGTCCTGAGCTTTTCTTTCTCGATAGGCTTTTGATGGCATCTTCTATTTCCTTGCTTGAAATTGAGCTGTTTAAGTTGTGTATGTCCTCCTGGTTCAGTTTAGATAGGTCATATGCCTCTAGAAATTTGTTGGACATCTCTTGCTTCCCTTCCCCTCCAACCTAAGACCAGAGGCAGGGAAGATGGGCTTCCCGTCTCTAATCTCTGGGTTGCCTCAGCCCTGCTGCTTCACTTTGCTCCAGAAGTGCTGCATCTCTGGGTCACCAGTTACGTGTATTCAATTCTCACTATTTAAAAGTAGTACATATTAATTATCTATTGCTACTTAAAATTGCCCCAAATCTTAGCAACTCATTACAACATTTATTATCTCACTGTTTCTGTGGTCAAGGATCCAGGCATGGCTTAGTGGGGACCTTCAACTCTGGGTATCTCTTGAGGCTTCAGCTGGGGTTGTAAACTGTTTGTAAACAGACTGCCCAAGCTCCACTGAGGGACCACTCTCTCACAAAATCACTCTTACCTTGTTGGAAAGATTCAGTTCTTCACAGGCTGCTGATTGAGGGTCTAAGTTGCTCATGGGCTGTTGGCTGGGATCTCACTTGGTTCTCACTACTTGGGGCAGTTTTTGACATGACATATTTCTTCTTCATCCAAGAAAGAGGAAGCAAAATGACAACAAGATGAAAATCACAATCTGCAACCTAGTCTTGGAAGTGATATCTAACCCATGGCTAGCACCCTGTTCTGGTCATGAGGAGGTCACTGGACCCACATTTGATGGGGGGCATAGCACCCAGGCACAGACACCAGCAGGAGGCAATCACTGGGCACTATCTAGAAACCTGGCTTTCTGCTCTATGATGATTCATGGAACCATGTTGGATTTAGCCAGTAGGTTCAATCTCCTCTGATATGCTGCTTCTCTGTTTGTTCTCTCTAAACAATAATTTCTTTCCCTAAAATATTGCATTAGAGAGCCTGTTCCATCTGGGCATATTTGGTGCTATCTTGGTCCCTTAAAGGTGAAGGGCAGTCTCACCTCCCTGTTAAAGGAAGTCATGATGGTGTGTGATCTGTGTGCTTTCTAGGCAGAGGAACAAGTGCCCATTCTGTTCTGGAGTCTTGCAGAAGCTTTTAGTGAACAACACCACGTTCAAATCCATCAAACCCCCATCCCAATAGCTACAGAAATGGCAGTTTAGAGAAGGGGTATATTTCTACTCTATGTATTTTAAATGTGTCCTCATCTTGTGCTTGGAAAACTTAGCTTGTCCTTTGGAAGGGCAGTTGCTTCTCTCTGGAGGTCATCTTGCCTTAGTCATTCTAATCCTTCTGCACACAATCAGTGGTCCTGCTCTAGCTGATAAGCAGCTCTTTTGCACATTCATTCTTTCTGCAATTGCATTTCACCAGTAATCCCCACCTTATGAGCAATTCTGTGTGTGATGGAAGGCTTGGAGATTGGCTGTGTTATCAGAGCCACCGCAGCTGTTCTTTGTGAGGTGTATACTCTCAGTTGTTTCAGAAGGGGTCACTGAGATGATTGAGGAAATTTCTCCTTCTGAACTATCACTTTCCAGAACCATGGACAGAAATTCACTTTTTTATGTTAGGAAGCTATCTGTTAAAGATGAGCTTCCTCCTTCCTAGCACTACTGACCCATATCTATTAAAATAAATAACATTAAGCCCTTCCATTAATAAATGTGAAATGCTTTCATTCAAGCTCATGCATAAGGTTGCATTTTCCCATGCTGGTCCCTGTGGTCCTCTCCATACAAGAGAAAACAGAAACTTAGCTCATCTGATTCTTTCTCATAGATCTTTGTTTTCCTAGTGTCATGCCCAGTATAGCCTTTGAATAAAGAGTAAAGCATGAATAAACACATCAACAATGATGGAGGTCAGGATTGACAATGACATTTATGTGGGGCTACTCTGTAGACAAGTAGTATCCAAGCTGTCCAATACATTCCATTTTATTTTATCCTGATAATAAGATCCCTACCTCCTTTTCAATGCTGTGAAGACCAAGTGGCTTGTTCCGACTGCACTGCATGTGAGTGCAGAGCTAGGATTTAGGTCAAGCACCTGTCTCTGCTTCCTGAACCCACTGTCAATGACCCCCTTCCCCACCTCACTCAGCCAGGCATCTGGTTCTTTCCAGAATATTCTGTGAAGCTCTACACTTGCTTCCTTCCCTCAATTTCTTCTCCACCTAGGAGTGATTTTGTAAAACCAGAATGGATCACACCTCATCCCACCCATTGCCTGCGCCACCCTCTCACGGGCCTCTGTTTGAGCATCCTCTCCTGCAGGTTAGAATATGCATGTGCCTTGAATGGATCCTGCCTCCTCCTCCTCCCTCAGGTGTCAGCTTTAAATCATCACCTCCTATAAGAACCTAACTCCGCATCCCAATTAAGTCTTTCTGTCCCCTTATGGCAAGAGTGGTGAAGGGTTTCACATAATTTTGACTGCATTTTTTCTTTTTATTGGTGGGTTTGTATCTTCCTATCTTTGCACTCCAACTTAAAAGCTCTGTGGGATCATCAGAGTGGGATGCACAATCACAATATGGCACTTCTGTGCATCCCAGCTGCTTCCAGCAATGCAGAACCATGTGCAAGCTTGTTACCCAACGGAAGGGTTTGGAGTGTCTTGCCTAGGAGTGCATAGATGTAGGACCCAGAGCCGAGGCCTCTGCCTTCCTTGTTTTCTTCTTGCTTCCATTTAGTGCGGTGGTGCCTGACCTTTGTAGAGACTCGTTTTAGGAATTTAAGGGAAAATTTTATGTCCTCAAAGATCTCCTCATCTAGTGTATAAGACAGATGATGCTCAAACGATGAGAGTCATGCACCTTCCCCACTGCTGTAGTTCAACGCAGGTTGCAGGCAGGGTCTGAGTGGCATGGGTGGTGGAGTCCTGATGCCACTTAGGTGGTCTTGGGCAGTTTTCTGGAGCAGACTCCAGCCTGGGTCTTGCATCCACATCTGGAAGGTGGGCATGCCTGAGGAGGCCTGAGCCAGCAAGGTGCCCCTGGTGTTGCAGGTAAGCAGATGTGGGCTTGCCAGAGATTCCTAACAAGCCTCCAAAGCCAGAGGGTCCGGGCTTGCCTGTCTTCTTGTTCTGCACACTACGAGTGGCACCCTTGAGGTCCCTCATCCTGAAGCTGTCCCTCCCTTCCAGCTAATGTATTTTGTTCTAAGAAGATATGTCAGCTGGTGCTGAGCTACTTTCTGCTTCCAGCTGCTGCTCCTGTGCCTTTGCTTTTTAAAATATAGCCGCTCCTTCCCTCACCCTCACCACCTCAGATGTCCTGAATGCAGGGCCATGCAGTCATTCATTCTGGATGGCCTTTCTCTTGAGCTCCCGGCTTTCACCACCAACGCCCGTAGGCAACTGTGCACTGTTTCCCTGTGCTCTGAAACGGATGGATCTTCATTATGGAAATGGTCCCCGCCAAGCTGTTCTACTTTGTGATCTACTGAAGGAAGTTTTTTCAAACCCCAGATTCTCCCTTTAGGCCCATGCACAGCCAAACCAAACCATCGCTGTGCTCACTGACACGCACAGCTCAGGGCTGAAGCTGGCACTAGGGAACAGCATTTGTGAAGCTGCCTTTGCTTTCTTACAGGGCCAAATTAAACACCCTGTCACCTCTGGCTTGAAGCAAAGAGGTGTTTTTAAGTCGAGAAGACAGTTTTATTTGGAGAGTTATGAAAAGATCAAGTATCGATGAGTCAAGTTTGCACAAATCATTTATTTCTTTTAAATTAAATTTTCTCTTTGGTATGAAGAGGAAAATTAGCATTATCTTCTCAAATGACTCTACTTGGTAACTATATTTAGATATGTATCAACATATTATAGGTAATATAAAATTAATATAAATTAGAAATTATATAATTACACACATATTACAATGTCAAAGCCAATAGTTAAAAACTGTATGAGGAAATCAGATACCACATAGAAATAATTGTGCCAAGAATGAAAATTTGCCACAGATTTCTTTGAAGATGGCTGGCAGAACACTCACGGTGAATCTGGGTCCTACTGTGTTCTATGTTTGTTTATATTTGCATAACCAAGTTCTGTTGGCCAAGTTTGCACCAGTGGCCCCTAATTATTCTGTCCCTTCAAGGATAACCTGCCACAATCTCAGCTTTCGCCAGTAACTTTAACAATTTCTTTTAATAGCAGCAGATCTGAAATCTTTCTTCAGGCTCAAGCTCTTCCAAAGCTGAAATTCATTGAAAGTGCGGTCAAGTCAAGGCAGTATGCCTGCATTTAGGCCCTAAAGATCTTTCTTGGCAACTTGCCTAGAAACCCCACACCATCTGTGATTTACATATAAATGAACTTTGTAGAATTAAAAATAAACATGCAACCATAATATTTACTTGTCTGCCTTTGTTCCTTGCTGTGGGAGAAGAGGTCGTAGGCTGGGTACATTCATCTGCAGTGAAACCCTAGGATTGAGCTGTGCTCCTTGCACCTGCACTTAATAGCAAAGAATTTACAGGTGGTGGTTTTGTAGGCAAGGGTAATGGGCTAGAAAGGCCTGTGTGGAGACAGTAGTGCTACATGGCAGCCACAAGCTCTGTCCTGTTGGGCATAAATGTCAGTAACCTGGCATACTAATCAGGAGCGGCAAGGTACTGCTGCTGTAACAAATGATCTTGACATATCAGAGTAGTGCTTCTCACTCACATGACATTTCCATCCTGGATACTTGGTGATCTTTCTCTCTACATCTTCTTTCCTCCCGATTTGGGCCAGGGACAGCTCTCCCATCTGAAATCTTGTTTGATTCATGGCAAATGAATGAGAGAATTGGCAGAATCACATGAGAGTGCTTTAAGTTTCTGCTATTGTCTAATGTCAGCCAAGTGCAGTGGCACACACCTATAATCCCAGCACTTTAGGAGGCTGAGGCAGAAGAATCGTAAGTTCAAAGCCAGCCTCAGTAATGGCGAGGTGCTGAGCAACTCAGTGAGACCCTGTCTCTAAATAAAACACAATATAGGGCTGGAGATGCAGCACAATGGTTGAATACCCCTGAATTCAATCCCCAGTACCAAAAAAAAAAAATGGCTAATGTCACCTTGGTCATACTTTGGCCAAACCTCTTATCAGTTGGGCAGGGAAGTGTAATTTCCCTATCAGGATGAGTGTCACAAAGGACAGGACTAAGCTGGAGGGCAAAAGGGGACAGAAGGGTTTCGTCCTTGAGTGGCTTGGCCCAGTGAAACAGCGGGACAGTTTAGAACTGAATGGACCTCCATTCCCTCCAGTGACAACCAGGAGTCCTCTGGCTATTAAAACTACAACCAAACCTTTGTTTCTGTGAAATTGACCAAGACATGATCTGTATTTTTTAGTGCATTATCATTATACATACTAGTGAGGTTCATTCTGACATATTCATAAATGCATATAACATAATTGTATCCTCTTTTGAATACATCACAATTCCTTCCAATTTTACACATAACTATAATTAACCAATAAAAGTAAACACACGGGGGCATGTGAAAAATGGTGAAAGGGGAGGGAGCGAAAGGGACGTCGGGGCAGGAAAGATGATGGAACGAGAGGGACAACAATGCCGTAGGTACGTGTGTGACTGCACCTATGGCAGGACTCTAGTTCATGTCCAACCAGAGAAATGAGAAGTTGTGCTCCATTTGTGTACGATGAATCAAAATGCATTCTGCTGTCATGTGCACCTAGTTAGAATAAACAAGTTTTAAAAAACACTATAGAATTTTATTCAATTAAAATTCAATTATATTAATTCACTCAAAAAAAAACATAGGAGGAAAATCAGTAGAGTCCTGGGGAATAGCAAGGAATGTATAATTTTTTAAAGTACAGAAATATTGTGTCTTGATTTTGTTATGAAGTCTCCTATACTTACTACTGAGAAAATGAACCATTAACAGTCTACTAGCTCCCAAAGCCCTGTCCCCAGGAGCATCATCAGCTAAGACACATGAGCCAGTCAGAGCATGTCTATGGGGAAGGTGATGCTCTTCCCCAGGAAGATCTCGCTGGAGTGCCTCTGACCCTCTTCTGTGACACTGAAGGGCAAACCTGCATTTCTTTAAGCTCCTTGGACATCTGGTCACTTTCACGACCACTCAACCTGTTGGCAGGACCGCAGGAGAGGTCTATATCCCTGTCTGCCTCAATGGAACCCCTCTGCCCTCTGTTGTCCTGGAGGTTATCCCACCCACCGTGGTCCACGTGATGCCTCGCCCTGGGTGGCCCCTCATCGTTTTCCCGAACCAGCCCTCCTCTCACTCGCATGCCAGAGTGTCTTCACTGTCCTTCTTCCTCACCCTCCATCCAGTCTCCCTCAGCCTCCCAGTCACACTCATGTGCTTAAAATGCCTTGGCCTCTGTGACCTCACCATCAACAGTGCCTGGCATGTTCTCTTTCTTTGTGCTCCTCTTTCCTCTCTGCTCACAGAATTCCTGTTCCTATAAAAGCCCAGCCTAAGAGGGATTGACTCTCCGTTACTGTCAGTACTTCTTTATTCTTAATCCATAGCTGTCACCACATTCAAGACCTTGCCAAGGTTTCGACCTCTGATCTTGTCTTTTGTTTCTATGTGTTGTTTTTAGATATGCATGACAGTAGAGTAGATTTTGACGTATTATATATACATGGAGTACAACCACTCTGATTAGGATCCCGTTCTTGTGGGTACACACGGTGCGGAGTTGCATTGGTCATGTATTCATATATGAGCAAAGGAAAGTTTTGTCCCTTTTATTCTATTGTCTTTCCTATTCCCTTCCCTTCAGCCTTGAAGGATCAGTGCCCACTGCATCGATGTCCCCGTGTCTGGGCTCTGAGCTTCTTGGGACAAGGAGAGCAAAGGGAGTAATGCTACTCTCATTACCGCCAGGGTGCCTCTTCTGCACGGTCTTTCAATCCTCCTGACAGTTGTACAAAGTAAATGATATTATCCCTTTTTCAACACTGGCAAACTGAGGTTTAGAGAGTTGGAAAGATTCAGCCAAGTTTCCCTGGCCAGGAGGTGTCGAAGTCCGTGTTCTTGTTTTGCATTTTTTTCTCAGTGGACATGGGCTTCCATCTGAAGACTCACACACAGGGCTTAAAAATAACAATTTCCATACTTTTCTTTTAGGAATACATTGATACGTTTGCCATTCATGGGTCCTTTTACTACTCAAAATATTTAAGGATGACCACCTCATGCCAATCACTAGTGGCTATAAGGGTTCTGTGGCCAGCGCTGGCCTCTGACCAGAAGCAGTGTTAGTCTTCCTATCAATTTGGGAAAATCATGGTTTTGGAAAAAGCTTGTTTCAAGAGACATTGGAGGCCACAGACCCTCCACCTGCATACTGCTATGCTTGTCCCTTTGAATGCCCAGAATGTCATTATTAAGTTGCATAGACACCTGGAAATCCTCTTCCTGGCTAAACCTCATCTACAATTATTCCTAATGTCTTTTATTATTTGTCTATGTGTACAGCCTTTGAGAGAGTTGTTATTCATGTACAATGCATATACTTAACATTATTATCTGAACAATATGTTAGCTGAAAATAATGAAATCAGTACAGAGTCATATCTTTCAATTAAAATTGCCATCAGTGGCTTAATAAGAATTCTGTAATATTTGGAGGTAGATTTTTAATAGTGCTATTGATTGGGAGGAGCAATAAATTTTTCATAATTGCTTTCAAATGAATAGAGCCTTTGATTAGATTCAAAAATGGCTCTTTTCTGAAATGAGTTGAAGTACTGGTATAAACCTCTTTCAATAAACTGACTTTTGAAGGCAGAGCAAAACAAACTTTCCTCCTTCATCTACATTTTAATTGCATTGTAGCTTAAAAATCGATCTGAAAATGTGGATCTGACACTCTAGTCTTTCATCAGTGAGAAGAGTGTTTTGATGGTTGACAGACTCTTTCTTCCAAGATCCGTGCATATGTCAATACCAAAAAGCATACATCTTTATTTGTTGCAAATTTTAGTTTGCTTTTTCTTTCTTTCTGAAGGAGTAAAATTATCCAAACATCTATTTAAGAATGTTTAGAAGTGGGATCTTCAGTGCCTCACATGCTCAAAAAATTTTGAATACAACACAATTTGGTCCTGTAAGAAATATTTTCTGAACATAAGACTTATTATGCATGCTCTCTGGTAGTTTTATCTGATCTTCTTTTGATCTGGTCATGCAAGTCAGATGGTTAAAGGAGCTCTATAGACAAATGTGTTCCCCCACCCCCTTTGTGGTGCTGGGAATTAAACCCAGGGCCTCACACATGCTAGGCAAGTTCTCCACCACAGAGCTATACCTCTGGCCCTCAAAGACATGTTTTTGAATAGATTCTCTATATACTATTTTATTATTTTGAACCAGAAATATACCAGAATATATTGGTCTTCTTCATAACTCCTGGGAGATTTAAGAATCTCCTATATTTTTAAAGGCTGTTTTTCCTTGAGTTGCCTTCTGTAATGAAGATTTAGAACTAGTATATAATATTTTTAAAATACTCTACCGATAATAATTATTTGTTATTACTCTTTTTAGATGAGGTGAGGGATAAATCTGTGGCTCACTCTTCATCCTAGTCATGAAGAAAAAGGCCAGTTCTGTCCCTGGGCAATCCTGGGTAGGGGTTAGGGTGACCCTTTCATTGGTCTTCCGTAGAAGGCCAGGAAGACCATGCCCAAAGGTGGCTTGAGAGAAGACCCTGGAGCCCAGAGTATCCTAAATACCATAAAAGGACTTCATTGAGGCACAATAGGATGGTGTCATCAGACATACCATTAGGAATGTACATTTTGTAACTTTTGGTAAATCTGTGATCCTGTTGAGACACAGAATAGTCAAGACAGGAAACGTGTCTCCTTCCTGAGTTCAGAGGTCGTGGGCTTTCCCTGTGAGGTGATAATATTTTCCTGGCGTCGTCTCTTCATAGCAGGTTCTGGGTGTAAGCATCTGTTGAGGAGTCTCAACCTGTGTTAGGAACACCTAGCTCTTATTGTCAGACTTCCTGGCAAGGAAAAGAGCAAAGAGAAAGCAGTCAGGAGGCAGATGAGCTCCTGTCAACCCTCCTCCACCTGCTCAGGTAGAACAGCTTCACTCATTTGGGTCTGGGGAAGCTTGCGAGAGGCAGCGTGAAGACCTCACAACAAACTGTATTACTGCAGGTGAGCTGGGAGCACAGGGCGGGCACTGACTGTGGGGTAGCCTGGAGCTTGGCGAGAGGGCCTCACTTTACTGTGTCGGAACATCACCTTCAGAGGGTCGGATGGTGGCACTCTCCCCAGCCATTCTTTGACAAGCATCAAAGAAGCCATGGTGGTCCAAAGCCCTCTTATCAAAGCGTTCCCAGGGCTGCATAGAAATGGGAGCAGCCTTCCATCTGCTTCCCAAAGTGGAAGAGAAGATGTGGGCCAATAAGGTGAGGCTGAGCAGATGACGCAGTTGTTGCTAGCATTACTACGAAAACCCACGATGGCAAGGAAGAATATGCCTTCAGGTATCTTGTGTCTGTAAGAAAGGTTGGTGTATATAAATAATGAAATAAACAGGTAAATGTGTATTTGTTTACTAGTTACCTTAGTGCTGAAACTTTGTGCCAAGGCTGTCTATAGAAAAGCAAAGGATTAGTCAAAATTTTAATTTTAATTAGCTTAAATTTTCTTCTTTCAAATTAAAAATAAATAAATGAAGGATTTGACTTTTTATTTTTAAATAAAATCATTAATCTGAGCAGTTTTATTCTACATGAGAGAGCATGGGTGTTCCAATGACAATCTGAAAAGTGAGCATATTTTTGCATTTGTAACCATAATGAAGACAATATGCTATTCTTAATAAAGAAGTGGTTATTTGGGGATGGGAAGTACATATTTGATTATAATTAAAATCACCAAATGTTTACTTGCTGCAATAAGAGTCTGGGTGGAGTTTGGCTTACACATGTGCATTTTCATACCATCGGTTTTTGCAAAATAAAAAAAAACATGCATTAAGCTGTCCATGGAGATTTCAGATCTGAATCTGAAGGCAGAAGGTATGGCAGCTGGGCGGGCAGCACAGCTTCTCTAAGCGTCAAGCTTTGAATGTGCTTGCAGAGGAGTTCCTGGGTCAAGCCTGCCCTTGCTGTGTGGGCCTAGGCTTCCCTCAACCTCAGACTCTGGCTGCTCACAGGGGTGTAGAAATCCTGGTTTGTAGTGGATTTCACAGAGTATCAGGAACCATCTGAATTTCTGTGAAATATTTTCGAATATGTGTAGATATTTTAACACTTTTCATTAGATATTCAAAGAGGTTAGTGACTGTCCCCAGAATGTAAAGAAACTAGGATGTGGCTGAGCATCACTGCAGTATCTGTCTCACCTGGACCTCTCAGCTCCCAGCGGTCAGCCCAGGTGCATGGTCTCCACCCTGCAGGATGGTTGAAGGAAGGAAGGGTCACTTTCATCACTAGTTCATCCCCAGATCAAAGCTCACGCCTCTCTGTGGGTGCGTGAGGGAGCCTTGTATTCATCCTCATGCCTTTCTGTACTTGAAGTGTTTTTAAAGCACATCTCCAAAAACACGTGTCTACCTCATTGTTATATAGAGGCCCTGGTGAATGCTACCACAGATTCTCTTCCTTGAGAAGTTGTTATACAAGGGTGGGAATGTGTTGTCCAGGGGAGGGAGATGTATCTTTCACTCAGTTTCAGCCATTTATTCATTTATACAACAAATACTTATGGAATGCCTACTACATATTTGAATGGTTGCTTTCAAGTATCTATTCTAGTATGATTATAAAAGTTTAAATAGTACTTGATATTCACCTTGCTTGTGCTTTGAAGTAGGAATGCAGTTTTGGAAAAGTGCTCTGTCCTTTTGCGTTTGTATTGGTAAAAGTTGGTTTATTATATTTCAATTGCTTAAACTTTAAATAGAAAGCATACACTTCGTTAGGTGCCTATTCACACATTATGGATATTCATTTTAATATAATTTTGTATTTCCACAGTCAAAGAGTGTTTTCAATCTGTAGAAAGCTAATTTAAAAGATGATTTTAAGATGCCATAACAAGGTGCTTCCCAAGTATGTATAGTTTAAGGAATATTGCATTCCTAGAGCTGGCAGCATTTGTATCTTATAAATATATATTGTGGAATTTTCATGTGTCTTTTTCATTCTCATGTGATCCTTTCATAGTGGGACCTAATTTTCAATTTCAATCCAATTCTGGAGGACCAGTGGTCTCCCTAGAGCACAGACTGAAACACACAGACACAATTCTTGGAAGGTGAAATCAATAACAAAATTCAAATGAGTGCAGCAATATTTTGGATCATGTTAGTCTCCTGGGTTAAATGTGAACTGTCCCGTGTGGAAGCCGCATGGGGCTATTTAAAATAAACTTTAAGGTAAACATGGAGAAATTCAGTTTCTCAAGCACATGAGCCACCTCTCAGGTACTTCGAGTGTGGTTAGCACACTGGATAGGGCAAGGGAATGGTTTAGTCCTGAGCCTAAGGTGCAGTTATCCATTCATCATGCAGCAAACGTGCAAGGAGAAGTTGTTATATGCCTGCAGCTGTTCCCTAGAAACAGGTAAGAGTTAAAACCCCTTGCCATCGGATGATTTAGGCTTTAGAAAATAAACCATTAACAAAACAAAAGCCAATGAATGATTGAGCAAATGAATAATAAATGAGCAGATTTACCTCAAGAGACCTGAGTAGGCATGTAGCACTCAGGTCTTGTTTTGCTATCATTTTTTCCAGCAGTTTCAAGCTGGGAGTTTTGCCAATGATAACTTTTGCCACATAGGAAACTTTAATATGAAGTGCTTAAGTTTTTAAATTTTTTTCTTCATATTTCATGCTTTTGTGAGAACTTTAGACCCAAAGAGCACTAACTAGAAAGGGAAGACTCATCATTCCAGCACATTAAAATTTTAAATTTTAGTGACAAAGATGCTATTTTAAAAACGAAGAAACCATCAGGAATAAAATAAAATAAAATTCAGCGAATAAAATTCCCTTGCCTATAAATTACGAGACAAACAAATGAGTAAATATGTACACATATGTGGACAGGACAAAAAATACATTTTTCTAAGTGCATCTAAAGAGTAAATAAACAAGGGAAGAGGTGTCCAACCTTTCTGGCCATCAGAGGAGTGGACAACCTCACAGCCCTCTTCCTCGTGGCGTTTTAAAGTCTCACATGGCTGGAATGGGACTGCATGGGAAGAACCGGAGGCACATACTCTGCTGGGAGTGAAAACTAGAAAACTTACTTTGAAAACCAGTACTTATGCTCACCTTTGAAGCAGAAACAGCATTTGCTTAATACCTGCAAAGTGTCTACTTAGTGTCCCGGAGAAGACAGATTCCAGAATATTAGATTCAGCATCCCTTATGTTACTAAACAATCACTGGCAACTAAGTTTCCATCGAGAGGAAGGTGAATAATTAGCTCATGGCCCCTTCAAAGATAAAAGCCTTGGAGGCTGAAGACAGGAGGTAGATCTGCATGCTCCTGCAGAGTCAGACATCCAAAATGTCACTCTGAGCTAGAAACAGCAAACTGCTGAATTCTGGGTATGTGTCAGGATGGCATTTTGTAAAATTAAAACATACCAAACAACTGTGTGTTTATGCTGATGTCCATAAAGGGAAAAATAATCACAAAGGACTGGACATGGGAGACTGCCCTAGAGAGGGACAAAGGTGTCCTTATTTCAGGAAATGGCTGTGCCTTTTTATTGGTGTTCATGGCAGGCTCACAGGGGTTCGATATATCATTCTTTTGTGTACCTTTCTGCTCCTCGATGCTTTCATTTTTTCTTTTAAAGCAGTTAAATGGGAGTAACAAATTTGTACTGGCATAGAGGAAGACAGTGCCACTTAAGTATCTCCCACCTGTCTGGAAGTCACTTCCGAGTTTCTTTGGGTGGTGTTCCTCCTTTGTGCACACGTTTCATATGCAGGCATCATTTTGAGGATTATCTTTTGACATTTATGGCTTAAGACTTCTGATTGGGCATGAATGGAAGGTATCAGAGTGTGTTTGTAGGTGGAGCAATAAAAAGGAAAACGTCTGAATTCTCTAACATTTTTCTAATATTCAATTTTTCATCATTTGCTTATTGTTTTTAAAATCATATTAGCATTCCTCATTTTTGGTTTCCATTGAATTTTAACGGTGCTTGAAGAACACATATAATTTGGATTAAGCCTGGCCAAAAACCACATGCTTGGGCTCTTTCTGAAACTAGATACAGTTTAGTGATTTTTTTTTTTCTTCTCAATAACTCTTAATGTCTGTATTTAAATATTAGACAACATTGGAAAGTTGACATTTCTTTGAGACAGGGTTTTGCTAAAATGCAAAGATAAATAATCTCTTTGTGGAGATCTAGTAGAACCTATAAGCAACTTGTTAAAGCCCAGATGTGCTTGGTCTTTAAGCATGATTATTGCAACATAACAGGCATGGCCACAGGTGTCTGCCCTGACAGGTCACACTCTGGGCATCCAGTGGACACCTGGCCCTGTGCTGGGGACTGGCTTTCTCAGGAAGAAGCTGTTCACATCATTGCCAGGATGCCATGATGGCCACCTTCCCTTGCTCTCCTCCTCCAACCACGATGAATCCTTCAGTCTCTCCAAAGCATCCACTTGGACTGGGCCTCTGCTGACTCTGCCTCCCTGCCCTACCACATCTTCACACCCAGGAGCAGCGTGTTGCACACTGAGCGTGTTTTTGTGTGATTCTGTATACCCGTAGCATTCTGTAGTTTTGTTTATATAGGCCTTCTGCATTTCTTGTTAATTTCTCAATATTTGATATATTTTTTGTTGACCATGAATAGCTTTTTCAGTCTTTTAAATTATACATTCTGACTAATTACTGCTAGTCTTTAAGAAAAACTCTCAGCTTCAAACATGCCAACTATTTGAATGCCCCAAATCCTACTGGTTTTGTTCTATTTTTTTTTCCAAGCAGATAAACCAGTCTGTGAGAAATCATACTTTATAATTATTCTTTATGATGATTTTTCAGTATTCATATTGATTGATTGATTGATTGATTTTTATGCAATGAAGATAAATTTTTGGAAAGACATGAAATTAGACTTGAGTGAGTGCCCCCGTGTCATGTTAAGGGAAGCCCCCCATCTCTCTCAGCATGACTCTTGTGGTGCTATTACTGTAACAACTTTGTTCATAGCCACTGGGCAAATGTATCGTTTAGTGCCATTTTTGGTGCGGAACAGAAGATACATCAGTCCTCTCTTTTCCCCTGCCAGAGTTTACATAGGCAGGTCCTTTGAGTCATTCTCACCCAGGAATGTGCACACAAATACTGTGTGTGCACACACACACACACACACACACAGGACTTTCAATAGTGGAAAGCAAACTGGTGATAGTGAGGAAAACAGGCTTCAAAATAGCAAATCCTATTACTTTAGCTAGAATTTCAAATTGTAAATCAAATGCTTATCTTCTCATACAGTCTTGGCATATTTATGAACTGTTTTATCCACTTAGCCCAGGAAGTCTAATAAGTCATTAGCTTTGCTTTCCTGTGACCTCCAGAGCTGCCTTTGCAGGATGACATCAGGTTCTCAGGTCAACTAAGAATGATGCTCAGGAATTTTTATCAACTGCACTCCCTGTTAAAAATTTTATTCTTAGCCAGACACGGTGGCGCACACCTATAATTCCAGCACTTAGGGAGGCTGAGACAGGAGAGTTCAAAGCCAGCCTCAGCAATGGCGAGATGCTAAGCAACGCAGTGAGACCCTGTCTCTACATAAAACACAAAATAGGGCTGGGGATGTGGCTCAGTGGTCGAGTGCCCCTGAGTTCAATCCCTGGTACAAAAAAAAAAAAAAAACACACAACAACTCTATTTCGAACATTGTGCATCTCAGATTTAACAGGCTGATCCTGCTGTCCTGCAGATGGTCTTCAATGTATCCTATTGGACTTACTTATACACATTTCTGACATTTTGGAGGACAGATTTAATCTTTGATCTCTATTCAGGAAAGATGTGATCTGTGATTTCTTCAAAGTAAAGTTAAAAGGAATGAATAGATCACATGGCTTTCATGAAACTGACATCAACCAGCTGACTATCCTTGAGCTCATTCCATCCGTATCCTCCGCCTTCACTGCTATCAGGAATCTTCCAGTCTCTGCAGGTCTCTGGCATTCAGCAGCATGGAAATGCATAGAAGGTGAGCAAAGAATAAAAGACACAGGGGGACATAGTGACAGGCACGGGCCCCAAAGTGCCCAAGTCCAGAAGACAGTCTGCCGTGCTTCCTGCAGGTCCTGAGAATCAGACGGGGTGGACCTGCTGCAAAGCCACCCAAGTGCTCGAATCAGCTATTTGATTCAAGTGGAAATGTCGTGGTCCTCTCGATAGTGTCTTTATAGCTGTCTGAACGTGTGGAGGTAGTTAAAGACCATAAATATGAAATAGGATGCTTTTATACAAGTCCAGGTAACCTGAACAAAAGCAGCATGTCCCTGTGACGGTGCAGTTTGGTCCTCCATTGAAAAGCAGAACCTAAATCATGGCAAAAGAGACAGCAGATCCTTCCCATGTGGTAGCTTTCTGGGGGAGCCTGCACTTCCCTTTAGGGATGACTGACATCCATGCTATGTTCTGCTTTACAGAGTATTTCCCTTAGCTCTCTCATTCCAAGGTCTGGGGGAACAGGGACTTGGTGTCTTCAACATTGAGTCTATGTAGCCCCATTCCTGTTGCTTATGTGCAAAAAATGGTAGGTTGAATAACTAAATAGTTTGGTGTTAGGACTGATCTAAACAAAGACTGTTCTTTCTTTTATCTAAAAAATTCTTCTCAATCACATCTCATTCAAAAAGAGGGTCTTTTTTGAGATTGTTTATTTAGTCTAATTCTGATCCCTTGCTGTGTTGATGGCCACATTCCCATATGGTTTCAAGGTGAATTTGATTAGATGGATCATTTGTTTGAGGATTAGTTCTATAGAACATAGTCTTTGTAAGCATATTCAAAATGTTTTATCTCCCCCTGAAACATGGCAGCTTTATTTACTCAAATAACATTTCTTTTTCCAAAAAAACAGTTCAATGAGGTAGTTTTCTGTTAATCTAGATCCATTTCTTCCTGTTTGTGAACCGTCATAACCATACAGTGTAAGGACACATCCACAGGCTGAGTAAGGAGGAGAGGAATTGAGATTCACTTCTTATTGTAATGGCAAGTATTAGGGTGATGTGCCTGCAGAGAAATGGAAGGCACTCGTTGTGATATAAGTGGAAATAGTAGCAGTGACACTCTACAGAACTACCAGGAACCCTCTGAGTATATCACCTATTTACCCCCCACAGCAACACTGGGAGGCACAGAGAGGGTGAGCGATTAGCCCAAGGCTACCAGTTGACAGGAGGTTGGGCTGGCAGCCTGTCCCCATGTGCAGGGTCTCAGTCTGTGAACTTCCAACTGGCTCTGCAAACACGTGTCTCTCTGGTTGTGGCCATTGTTTCTGTGCATGATGGACTAATTTTCCTGCACCTATAGTTCCTGAGCCACATGGCCAGCTAAGGACCCTGGGCTCTGAGGAAAGCACCTTATACATCCCTTGGATGAGTCCTAGGCCCAAGAGAGCTCAGATGAACCAAAAGCAGGTATCCCCCAAAGAACATGGAAGGCTTCATTCCACCCTGGATTCAGGACAGCAAGAACCTGCTGACATGCAGGTTCTTTAGTTAGCACAGTAGCGTTCCCACAAGAGATGGCGAATTCCACAAAGTGCAGTCTTGAATACAGTATTCTCTGGGTTTTAAACAAGTTGGATTGCTACTGGTATTTCAAATATAAAAAGTGTTCATTTACCTTCTCCCACTTAATAAATAGAGGCCCTGAAGCAGGTGGGAATAAACGTCCACCAGGTGTAGACCCCCAGGCTATGGCTGCATTAGCCCTGTGCCAGTGGTCTGCTCACAGGCTGCACTGGCCAGAAAATTCCTTTCTCCTTCCTCCTTGTAGGGTTGGTATTTTAACATTAAGAGTTAATTTTGAGTTCACTTGATATTATTCAAGACTCTTTCAAAGCACACATAAATGAAGCACTGGCAACTCATTAAAGCATTTATCAAAAGTGCTTTCATAACTGACTCCCTCGGTTATGATTAATTCTTTATGGCATCCCCTTTAATATGGACAGCAGAGAGAAATATGCCTTGAGAAATACGATTTTGAGTCATTTATATCTTCCAATGTCAGTTTGCTTCACAAGATTGGGGAACATTGTGGAGACCCCAACCTGCAAAACACTAAAAGTCATGCCCACACCCTTGTGATTTGAGCTTCAGAGAAAATTCATTTCAAGTCAGTGGCTGCCTTCGGCCTGAGGACAGGAGTCAGCTGGCTTTGTGACAGCATAGACCAGCACCAAAAGTCTTCACAGACCCAAGTCTTCTAGGACACTCTTCAGAAGAGGGAAGGTCTTGTGTGCAAATGGTCTTGAGGGTCGGCTGCATCTGTCCACTGTGACTGTGTAAAGAGTGTAAAGGAGGACGTGAAGGTCCTGTCTCCAGTGAACCCCATGGCCAGCTGGTAATCAGCAGCTAGTGGAGTGCCTGAGCAGCCTGCTTTTCCCAATGCATTCAAAACAACCTGGTGGCTGGCAAGGCTGTTGCCAAGAGAATCAGTAAGCCTTAGCTGATACCACAGACGGTGGCGAATGCAAGACAGTGCAAGATCGAAGGAGGGTTGGTGGTGTAAACTTTTTCCACTTAACAACAAACAGCATCCCCAGTTCTCAGAAAGTCACTCTGGGAAACCTACCTTGGCTTTCTCCAAATGAAAGAAAAGGAAATTTCCTTTGTTTCTCATCATGAGCAAAAAGATATTTTACAAAAAGAACTTTTCTCCTGGAGTGCGGGGAGCAACTGCGCAGTATGCATGAGGAAAGAAGAACTTGGGCTCAGCCAGAAGGACCCTGGGGGAGGTCGCATCATCTGAGGGAGGCTGTGGAATAATCGCCTAGAAGGCCGTTTTCCTTCACCGTTAAGAGAGAAGGGTGCCATTCTTAGGAGTCACTGAGCACCCCCAAACTTCAGTTTCTTCTTGCTAAGCAAGTTTACAGAAATGAACCCTACTTTGTAGAGGTCAAATCTGGGCATCAGGAGCCTCTGTGTGTTGTAGGATGTTGGCACTGGACTGAGGCACCAGCTCTGCCTTGCTCAAGGGCTACATCATGCAGTGGAACCTCAGATTCCTCAGTGGCAAAATGATGGAATTGATCATGGCATGACCTTGTGTAATGTCCTAGGATTCTGCCAGGAAAGGGGCAAATGCTATTAAGAATTTTCAAGAAATCATATATTTTGGCCTGGGGGGGAAATACAGCAGCAGCAGCTTTTCATTACAGGTTATTTGAATGACATGTGAACCAATTTCCAATGACCTTGTAGGATGCATTTTAAATAATTCTATATAGATTATGTGAATGATTCTATCACATAGCTGAGGTTAAATTTGTAAGACTTCAATCTCTATCCATCATTGACATAGTATTTTTCCAGTGGCAATCACGATATAGTTTCTCTGTACTTTTTGGATGCAGGTTAGATCATTTTTTACACGTCTCAATGGCTTCTGTGCACCAATTTATTGCTAGAGGCTTTGATTTGGTTTTTCTGTCTGTGTTGCAATGCCCGGTACTGAACTGGGCTTCATACTTTTCAGGCAGATGCTCTACCACTGAGCTACCCCCAGCCTCAGTCCTTGATGTTTGTGCTTGGCTGCTGTGCCATCTCTGGCTTGCAGGAGAGTAGAGCTGCTGTCTGTGCATCACCCCTTTGAGCCCGGAGCTCCAAGACCCCTCCTTGCACTCTGCTATGCCAAGAGCTGCAAACAGGTGCACTGGATTGTAGTATTTCCTTAATTGTCTTTCCTCAGTGACAGGTAAAAACTGGTACCTTGAGACCTGTGTCTTTTTGACATTAATTACAAGGGAGGTTGACATGTTTTCCAAGGGTTGCTTCTGCCTTTATACTCCATATTGTGCCAACTTAGAAGTTCTTGCCAGTCGGGGATGTGGTTTTGTTGAGTTTAGCTCTTCAGGCACTTTAGAAATCCAAACTTCAGCGTCATATTTGTGTCTTATGTTTTCCTATCCCCCGTTTAGTCTTGGGTTTCCTTGTACAGAAATATCTAACATTTGTATAATTTCTTAATTTCTGTAATTATTCAAGATACATTTTCTTATCTGGTGAATCCCTTTCAAATCACTGATGAGGCCAGACCATAGGAGCAGGAAGGAAACGTCTCACCAGGATCTGACTCAAGCACATAGGATTTGCAAAGCTTGGGTGCAGCAAGCTTCCCCTCCCCCACACCTTTCATCTTCATCAGAGGAAGGGGGGCTTCCTTTCCATCGTATTAGTTCTGTTCCTTTAAGAGGATCACATGCTGGTGTTCGGTTTTAATGTTCTATGACCTGATTTTTAGAAATGTTTCACATCTTGTTCATTTGGCACTTAAGGTGGTATGTGGGAGAACTCAAAGCAGAGTTTTCCTTTTATACATGAGCATTTCTCCCAGTAGCATGCCTTTCTTGGCCAGGTCACTCTCCATTGCCACACGGTCATCCTGAATAAAGCTGTAGCCACTATACATCTCAGGCTCCAATCTCGACTCTCCGGCTCCTCAGTTTCCACCTGGCTCCATCAAGGGAGCCCTTAGTAAACAATAAGACAACTGCACGCTGTGCTCGTAAGGCTGGTGTGATAATGAACGTGTTGACAGCTCTTCCTCTTCAAAGAGCCATTTCTCTCTGGTCACAGGAGTTGGCCTGGTCTCACTTCCAGAGGTGTCTGATAGTTTATAGTGGAATTTCTCATTAAGATTGAAAGAGTCAGAGGGGAGGTGTTGGTGCATGACCATGGCTTTTGCTTCTAGAAATTCTTGGGAGAATTCCTTACCAGAAAGGCCAATGGTTTGTGCTACTGCTGCCAAAACTGGAATTTTCTTTTTGGAGATGAAGCAAGAGAATTTAGTTTTCTAATTAAGTCAGGGAACATTCACCACCTATCTTAACAACACAGTTCATGATCAAAGTGAACTCTTACTTAACTCTATTTAGCTGGCATCTGTTCTAGGAAATGTCTTATTCTTTCTAGCTGTGTTGCTTCCTTTATGTGCAAAGTTGTTTTTTTTTTTCTTTCTTTCTCATTTTCTCAGCCATGATGTCATGGATCAGGCATGAATCTATGTCAACATCTGTACATTTCCCATCTTTCCAGTTAAAATGGAATAATATGACCTGCAATGTCTATTCATGGGCTGTTTGTCAAACAGACTGTGGTGTAACTTTGACCATAATGTGCTAAATAGAGCCATTTTGCATAGAGATGTTGGGTCTGCTGCCCAGCTATGGATGACAGTGCATCCCACAGGAAATAAGCAGCCCCAGTTCCACATGGCGAGCAGTGTGTGCAAGGTGCTGTGCAGCACACACCGCTTCTCTGTTCCTAGGCAAGAGGGCAACTCACGCCCTCTTCTGGACCACATGTAAGCACAGAGATCTAAGGATGCACAGCATTCATGGAACCACACCTGCTAACAGTGGCCTCACCTGGTTGATGGATGTGTGTGTTCTCACAGATGACACTGGAGGACAAGATGGGCTTGATCATAAACACATCATGTAGAGCAAGTAATTTAACCTTCATTATGGGAAGTAAAGAGATCATGACTTACTTTAAATAGCAGAAGGACATGACCTTAGTTTCCTAAAAAATATATGCCTAATTGTCTAGCATCCAAAGTGAGCATAGCCCCTGCCCTGGTGGTTAATTAGAATTCTTCATTTTGTAGGTTATTCCCATTAGGAATTCCTACCATTTCTCCTTTCCTGAGACAACAAGCAACCCAGCATAAACAGATAATTCTTAAAGCGTGGTTTTCACATCCCATGAGTCTAACATCTTAGCTAATTGTTCCACTGCATTGCTGCCCCCAACATGGCACTGGCTTCTCAAGCTCCAGCCCACAGTTGCAGTTGAATTGCTCAGAGTTGAGAAGAAAGGAAAGATTAGTGATCCAACCAACTGTGGATGTTGAGAATTGAATCTCAGTTTCACTTAGCCACATCATTTCACTCAAATCCTTCACTCACAGAAGTACAGGAAAGTTTATTTCAGTTTGAAGATGAAGAAGTTTCAATGGGCAAAGATTAATTATTAAACCATTAATGACCTTGGAAATGGAAAGAACCTGAGATAGCTTCTAACCAGTCTTGTTGATTTTATAAGGGAGAAAGGAAACAACTCTCTTAAGTTCACACAAATGATCTTTTTATCACTTTTATAATTACATAACTTCTCCAAAATTTCATTCAAGTGCTTCCTTTTGAAGTCATATTCCAAGCCACTTACTATGTGTGATTTGTCAGGGGCTGTGACCAATGTCTAACAATCATGCATTTTTCAGGGACAAAATGAAAACTTAGAGAAATTCACATCAAAACTTGTTGGTTCCTTGATATTTTGGCCAGAATAACTGAACTGTGGGTTTAATATCATCCTAAGAATCTTAAATGGTCCAACTAAAATATCTTATTGTCCTATAATGTTGTAAATAATATAGTCTGACAAACTTTCTCTGCTGTAGCCTTGGATCAACCACTGCAGCTTAGAGTTCTGTGGGACTAGGAGAGAGACTTGGCATGCCCCCTGACCAGCCTGTCCCAGAAAGGTGAGGCAGGACCTTATTGAGTCTACATGTGAGCAGAACACCTGAAAGTGGTTCAGAAATGAGGATGAGGGGAAGAAGGAAGGCAGGAGGAAAGAAGACAGTAAATAGCTGGGTGCGCCAAGGTACGTCCAGGTTAAAAAAAATAATAATAATAATGCTCATGCTGGGGAGTAAAAGGGAATCCTAGAAGGAATATCTAAACATATTTGGACACCACAGTATCGAATTTCACCTTTTATTCTATAATGTGGCTTCTGGAAACTTTGAGTCTTAATAAAGTCATTATTATTCAAATATTATATATATTTTCAATTTAGTTTCATGATAATAATAATCTATTCCTATTTATTTTATGATTAAAATTGGTGACATAGGGCTGGGGATATTGCTTAGTGGTAGAACACTTGCCTAGAATATATGAGGCCCTGGGTTCAATCTCCAGTAACACATAGAAGAAACAATGAGAGAGAGAGAGAGAGAGAAACCAAGAAAGAAAGGAATTAAATTTTAAAAATCAAAAACAGTAGCTTGCACTTAAATATATAGTGGCCAAGCGTCATGGTACATGCCTGTAATCCCAACAGCTCAGGCGGATGAGACAGGAGGATAGAGAGTTCAAAGCCAGCCTCAGCAAAAGAGAGGTGCTAAGCAACTCAGTGAGACCCTATCTCTGCATAACATACAAAATAGGGCTAGGGTGTGGCTCAGTGGTCGAGTGCCCCTGAGTTCAGTCCCTGATACGCCCCATATATATATGGAAGTCCCTCAACTTGCATTGGGGTTACAACCTACTAAACCTATTGTAAGTTGAAAACATCCCATATTGACACTGCTTTCACCACTCGAGCCTGCTGAATGTCACAACCAGGCATCACAGGACCCTGTTGAACATCCTGCTCCTTGGGCTCACACGGCTGCCTGGGAGCTACATCACAACAACAGGGCAAGGCACTTAACTGGTAATGCCAAGTACGGTGATGTCTGAATGTGCATCCCTGTCACACCATTGTAAAGCAGTAAGTGGAGCCTTCACAAACCCAGGGCCCTTGGCCGTGTGTGAGTCATTTCCTTGGATCAGGCTACCTAGGTCAGGGTTCCCCACGGAAACAGAACCAACGGCACACACTGCTGTGCATCATGCTAGGACAGGGACAGGTTCGAGAAGCATGTTTCTGGGTGATTCCATTTCCTCTGTGAGCCTTGCAAAACATACTTGCAGAAGTCCAGAGAGTGCAGGCCCATTCTGGGGAGTGGCCTTGGCATGGGAAACGGGATGGATGTGGCTGCTGCCCAGGTGCCACGGCAGCCTGTTTGACAGTCAACTGATTATTATTATTTTTTTTAGTAAGTGGACAGAGTATACTTGGAAGTAGCAAAAAAATATAGTAGAGTAAATATGTAAACCAGTGACATCATCGATACCCCTGTGAGTGTCACGTGCTGTGCACGATGGTTTGTGCCCCAATAGTGGGGCTGTGTGTCATGCCGCCGGCACCTATGGGTTTCTTTACACCAGCTTTGCTACCAGCGGGTGAGGAGCGCTCAGCATTAGGCTGTCAGCTCCATTCCAGTCAACAGGACCACTGTGGCATACACAGGCCTTTGCTGGCTGAGGTGTCACTCTGCTGCACATGACAGTCCATGCAATACGGAGGGCTGAGACGTCCTTATCAATGGACTCCCTCTTCCTCTACCCATGACCTTCCCATGAGATCCCATATTAGGTGGTCAAGGTGGTAAAACACAGTAATGACCTTCACATGCAGAATGCCTTTGAGTTACCAATGAAGCTTGAACTCATACATCCTAAGAAAGGACCAATAAATGTTTGCAAAACTTGAGCTTCCAAGAATGTTTGTCATGGTATATTTTATAATGACAAGTAGAAAGAATTAAATATCCAACAACAGGGAGTAGATTAACTACATTTTGTTACAGCCAAATAAAATTATATAAACATATTGAAGATTAATAATATTGGTAATATTTATTAAAATTATTGTTTGAAAAAATGTACTTTGATATGATAGCAACATTATGATTCCATTTTTGTAAAGAAAAAATTCCTGCATATAATTCCAAGTTGTTGGAAGGATGTGTATCATGACACTATAGGTAATTTTTAATATTTGTTGTTTGAGTTACCTGTTTTCCATACTTCGGTCATAAAACACTGTTTTAAGACACTGAATATACCCAGCAGCTCCAGAGGCTAAAGCAGGAGGATTACAAGTTCAAAGCTAGCCTTAGCAACATAGCAAGCCCTAAGCAACTTAGCGAGACCCCATCTCAAAACAAAAAGATAAAAAGAGCTGTGGATATGACTCAGGGTATGAGTGCCCCTGGGTGCAATCCTTGGTACCAATAAATAAAAAAATACATAAAAATAAAACCACTCAATATAATTTACTTAAATTTCAGAAAGACATTCAATAAATGGTAGTGATAAGATTGCTTTGATTTCATAAAGATGAAGATGTAGAATCTTGGAATATGAAGTGCTTTTACATTGCTTTTCATCAGTTCATTTAACTTATGTTTTTGTGGTGCTGGGGATGAAACCCAGAGCCCTGCATATGCTAAGCATGTGCTGTGCCACTGAGCTCCACCCCAGCCCATATTATGCATTCCTTTTTTCATCAGTGAATTTATTTTTACATTCATTTTTAGCCATTAATATTATGTTCTTCTTTAGTTTATTGAACTGAAGGCTATTTAGTTTTAAAAATATTTCTAAATTTTAGAGCTTCTGGAGTCAGGCTAATGATATTCTGTTGCTATGCATACCTTTGGTAAAGCCATTCATTTAAAATTTACTCTTTTGGAATGGTGCTAACTTACACTAATCCAATTATAGATCAGTTTAAAAATGTATTTTAAATGGTGTTTCTATAATAAAATATATACCATAGATCACCCTTCATGAAATGATCTAACATCAGTGCTAAAAACTTATCATTTACTATAAATAATCAAATCTATGGGAAAACAAGATGGATGTTTTTAAAACAAATAACCTCTAACACAACATGGTAGTTTTTCGACAGTTAAAAACATTGAGCCTGTTTGTGACTTTGTATGCCTTTGTATGTGTGTATTTTCGGCAAGTGAAGATATTCTTTTTCTATTTTCTAAAGCAACAAGGAAGTATTTTTCAGGCTGAAATATTTTGAGACTGGTCCTCTGGGTATGGTGCTCTGGGTTTTAGGCTACTGAACCAGAACCCCGTGTGTTTGTGCAGCCCCTGCCTCCCCTCTCCTGGCCCCATTGAAGCACAGCCCAAAATGTTTTCTTTCTGGCTCACTGCATTGCACACAGGCCCTCCCAGGAGGCGGGTGGCAGTAACAGAGCTGTCACTGGGCTGCCACAGATGGTTCTGTGCTAAATCTGCAGCCTCAGTTTATGACTCCTTGGGGGAGGAACAGGCTGGCTAGAAAGTGCATGCGTGTGCACTGCAGAGCTGCTTCTGGGGTGAGCCGGCAGAGCAGACCATCAATCACAGACGGTGCATGTATCCATTCCTCTCTCTTGCGTCTGCTTTTTCAGGTTGGCCTTTGGAATCAACAGGACGATGACATGCTAGGTGGTATAGGTGGAACAGGGCTATAAAATGAGGGAACCATCTCATGATACCGTACATGGCTGGTGTTATCATCTAAGGATGGAAAGAGTTGTTGAGTAAATAGCAATAGCTGCCCTTTGAGAGCACATGCTGTGTGCCAGATACCGAACAAAGTAATATTATTCAACATACTGTTGTTCTGTTTTAAATGTATGAAGCTGCAGTATTCCTACTTTACAGAGCACGAAACTGAGATGGATAGCTTAAGTAAGTTGCTAAAGGTCACACAGCTTCTCTAGATGGGGACAGGAATTGAGCCCTTTTATCACCAGTCTTTTTGAGCATCATTAGAAGCTTTCCTAACCAGGACATTTATTCCAAGAACATCCCCAAACATTAAGTTGATCTTGCTTGACAAATAAAGCAAGCAAACTTACTTAAAGTTGCAGACTATCTTCAAGAAAATTGATGTGCAAGTCTAGTTAACATGAGTGGATTTGTCATTACTGAAAAGGCAGCTTTTTTTATGGCCACTTTCAATGTACGTCTTAATTGAGCAGTTCCAATATCTCCTTACTCCAGTTCTTTCCTCAATAGCCTATATCGAGTATTAATCTATGTTCCTTGAGTTCATGCTGGGAAGTTTGTTAGTTTTACCATTTCTCATAGACTGTAGGATATTCCAAATATTGATTGGTCTCTATTGGTCAGGGAAATGGGACTGTCAAAGTATTGCAATGAGGCAGGGGAAGCCTTTCTGAGGAGATGACATATTCAGACCTTACCCATTCCCGTGAGATTAGAAATAATATACTACAGTAAAGGAAAATAGTGTTTTAATTCAGTATCACACATACGGTTCATAAAAGCAAAGTGGTTTACAAAGCATGTGGACAAGGCTGTGTGCTTTCTGAAAAACACTTTGTACTAGACAAATAGTATATTTGCAATATTCTAAAAATGATTTTGCCTCCCACCAAATTTGCAATTAACATGCATACATATGATTTTGATATTCATCTAAGATCAACATCAAACTAGGATTGAGACTTTTCTAAAAAGTCAGGGTGATTGATTAGAACTCAAGGAATAGAGTCAGTTGATGAAGAATTTGGCACTGTGGGACTGGAACCAGCAGCTGGCATGGTGGTAAGACCTGTGTCTCTAGTCACAACCCAAGACCCCGGGAGAGAGACTTCCTGGAGGACTCCTCATGACCTTATAAACACACTCCGCGTGTGCTCCCTCTCCCTTGACTGCTTTCTTATAACCTCCAGGGATAAGGCAATAGAATAATAATTATAATAAATATTTGACTGCAAAACTTTGAAAATTCAAGGTGCACAGTTTCCCTCTGACAGGAGGAAAGGGGAGCTTTGAAAGTTTTTTTTGTTGTCTTCCTGACTCCAATGGATCAAAGAAAAACATTTGATAAAAGCACTTAAATTTGATTGCTGACAAGAGTAAAAGGGAGGTGAAATTCTGGGATCCACCGTGGGAGGAAGGGACGAGAGAGAAGGGAGGAGATGAGTGAGCTCATGGCGGGGTTCTAGCCCTGTAGCTGTCCAGCTGGGCAATGGGCTGGTGGAGACGCACCTGCAGGTGTCTCTGGAAGGACTCGCCTTTAGCTGTCAGAAAAGACCCCATGTTCCCAGCACAGCTCCCTCCAGCTAGCTGGAGTCAAACCAGCAGACTGCAGGCTCCTTGCTGTGTGTCTCGTGTGTCCTGCAAAATGTATGTGGACTTAACATTCATCCATCAAAGGTACATGGAAGGAGAAGTCCTTCAATGTGGACGTCTGGTTTGTTGCTTCTTGGCACTTAATTGGTCTGAGACCATTTTGAAGGTTTCCGGTGTGAGGACGCCTTGAGCAGTGTGGCTTTTCCTTGACACAGTGCCAGGGACCCGAGGGAAAGGGAAGGCCCACATGTGTTCCCAGAGCCTTTTCTTCAGAAAGCTACGTACGTGCAGCACTGTGGGTTTCCTCACTGTGCTCGCTCAGCTCTTGATGCTGGCCTTTCCCGTACCTGAAATATCTCTCAGATGTTCCAACTAGCTGTATTTTTTTTTTTTGTATTTTCTATTTTTTTAAAAAAAATCATTCTCTTTGGCAAGCTCCTGGTTTGTGTGTGTTTTCCATGTCATCACTGTTTTTTGTTTAGGTGCCTTTGCAATAAATTGCTGTGTGTTGATCTGATTTCTCTGAAGTGACCAACTCTTTTGGAATGTGGACATACTATGTTAAGAGCCTGCTTTTACCTAACTCTAAAGTGGGAACCATTGTAAAGCTAGGAGACTCCTCTTCATTGTCAGTCTCCATATTTGAACAGTCAGTGAGCCAACAACCCCCAGTGCCAACCCCCTCCACCATTCCTCACACCTCTCTATGTTCCTGGCAAGGCAGAATGCCTTGCTAATTTGTGGTGCAAGGTCTTCCATGATACACAGCCACTGAGTCCAAACATGGTCTGCCCTGGTGGGCTCATTTGAATGGTGGGAACAAGACACACAGTGGCCTGCCTTACGACTAAGGCAGCTAGGAATCCTCATAAATAGCTCATATAAATGTTCTATCGGATTGAGAAATTCATTTTCTTTTGATATAAAAATGTTCCCTTGCCATGGTCAGCCCTGGAAGGTTACGCAGCCTCTGTACCTTCTTTTCATCATCTTCCAGTGGAGTGATCGTTTTACTTCTACTAGTCTTGGTAGAGTCTTGGTGGAGTAGCTGCCATCAGAGCTGCATAAATAACAATGCACCCTTGGGTAAAATATAAAGCAGAATTACCTGAAGGCATTGGGCACTGGCCAAGAAGAAGCAGAGCTAGATTGGGTCAGTTTCTTGGAAGAAGAGAAGAGCACCTGGGTGAGTTTTCTTTACTTATGACTTCTGACCTCCCAGAAGACCCTAGTTGGACCCAGGATGGATGAGTAAAATTTAAAGGGAAATCTACAGTTTTCCTGGATTGTTCCAATAGAAGAAAGAATTCAACAGGCTTCTAGTAGCTTTAACACGAGAGAGGAAATTCACAAGGAGACATTCACACAGAACAAGCACCAGTGCTGCATGCAAAGTCTACAGAAACCTCAGCTGGCTCCCAAGATGCGCATGGGCAGGACATCATCTCAGGAGCACACAGAAGGATCAGAGAACCGAACAGAGATTCCAGCTGCTGCCCACTGGGAGAGAGGCTAGATTTGGAGTGTGAACTCTATCAAAAGAAAACAAAATAACCAACAATTATCAGAGGAATCAAACATAATCTAAAGTCTTTATAATGTGCCACTCATAATGCTTAGGACACAAATCAAAATTAAAGTAATGAGAAAAAAAGCCCATGTTCAAAAAGAGAACCAATGTTGACATTACCCAGAAGTTACAATTAGTGTGCAAGAATTTTAGAGTGGCTGTAATTAAGGACAGAAAAGGCAGCAGAATAAAATATGTTCCCATCGAACAATAAGACGGAGAAGACAGAAACAGCGGAGAAACATCAAAAAGAACCAAAGC
>CM053405.1:5088492-5116463 GCA_028644305.1 Xerus rutilus
GGTGGCGCACACCTGTAATCCCAGAGGATCCGAGTTCACGGTCAGCCTCAGCAACTTAGCAACAGCCAATCTCAAAATGAAAAGTTCTGGGGGTGTCGTTCAGTAGTTAAGTGCCCTGAATCCTATCCCTGGTATCAAAAAAAAGAAAAAAAATTGAAGGGCCTACTTTGGTTTGCTTCAGTGGTCAATCAGGTAGTTCTGGCATAAGGACTAACAGAGAAATGAGAAAGCACAGGGAAGGGCTATGGTTTTATGGTTTTAATGTCCCCCAGAGGCCCCTGTGCTAAGGGCCTGGTCCCCAGACAGCACTGTTGGGAGGCAGTTTGGACCCATTAGAGGTGGAGCCTGGTGGGAAGTACTGAGGTCAATGGGTGTGTGCTCTCGAAGGGTAGTGAGACGCCCTGCTTGTGGCTCATGGTGTGACTACTCACTGTGACCCATGCTCCTACCATGCTTAGCTGCCTTCACCAGAGGCCCAAACGAAGAGGGGCTTTCTTGGAATGAACCTCCAGAACCCTGAGCTACAATAAATGGTCTTGATAAGTATCCTCTGTCAGGTGTTGTGTCACAGTGATCGTCACCGGATTATGGACAAAAGAGCTGAAGCAATCTCCACGGTAAAGGAAAATATTTTTAAAAAATAGAACAGTGCTTACCTAACTGCCTGTGCATGTGAGAAAAATGAAAGACTTTGTCTCTGCCCATCACCACATGTGGAATTAAATCCAGATGAATCATCTAAGGGCAGCTGAGTGAGATGTCTGAAACTATGACGCTGCCGAATGAAAACATCAAAGAACATCTTTGTTGCCTGCAGCTGAAGTGGACCACGAATTTATTATACAGGACGGAAAACAATAATCATAAAAAGAACAAACTTTCCCATCAAAAGTCACAGTTAAGCACATGAACGGACAAGACAGACACAGGGAAAACTATGTGCAAATCATGTGTCTGACCAAGGACTTTTGTCAAGAGACAATTCCTACAATTCAATAATTTGAAGAAAAAGAACTCAACTGTAAAGGAGACAAAGGATCTGATCAGGCATTTCATGAAGTGTGACGTACAAATATCCCACAAAAGCAGGAAAAGGGCTTCAAATCCACCACTCAACAGCACAATGCAAATTCAAAGCACAAGCAGGCAGCTCTGCGTGAACACTGGATGGCTTAAGAACAACCCTGTCACCGCCAAGGTTCTCACCTGATGGCCTTTCGCCAGCATTGGTAGGTGTGCACGGAGGCGTAGCCAGTTGAGAAAAAGACCTGGAAGTTCTTTCTGGAGTTCACCCCACCTGCTCTGTGGCCCAGCAATCCAACTTCTAGGTTTTTTGCAACAGCAGTGAAAACATAGAAACATGTAAGCCTTTGTACAAAACATCTGTTGCACCTTTACTCAAAATAAGGGTGTCCCACAACAGAAGAAGGAGGACAGGCTAGGAAGCCTTGATACCCGGGAGCACGGCTGAGCATTGGGGCACAGAGGACGGCATGTACCACGTGGCAGATCAGAGGAGCCCAGTGCAAAGATGAGAGAAATTGGGAGAGTCCCTTTGTGGAAGAGGAATAGTATTCTTTATACTTTTTTTTTTTTCAAAAAAAAAATCATACAATTAGTATGCAAGAATTTTAGAGTGGCTGTAATTAAGGACAAAAAAGGCAGCAGAATAAAATATGTTCCCATCGAACAATAAGACGGAGAAGACAGAAACAGCAGAGAAACATCAAAAAGAACCAAAGCGAAAGTAAGAACTGGAAATTGAAATGCAGGGTGTGAAAACGTTAGTTAGCCTTATTTTGTATTTTATTTAGAGACAAGTGTAAGTTAGCACCATTCCAAAAGAGTAAATTTTAAATGAATGGCTTTACCATTGCTCATGTTTAGTTATACATGTCAGAAATTATTGAATAGTACCAGGGATCTAAGGCAAGCATGACTATTGTTGATAATACAGCATTGCATCCTGGACATCTGCTCACAGTTGATTTAGCTGCTCTGACCATACACGCAAAAATAACTATGTTAGGTGATAGGAATGTGAATGTGTTTGTATGAGTCATTTCACCTTGGGGAGGTTTATTAAAATATCATGCTCTATGCCTTGAAGACACACATTTTTAAAGATTTATACATGTAACCATATGTGTGATTTTACCTCAAAAATGAATTATAATTAAATACTCAACTGTACTTAGTGACCTGCTAAAGTGTTTAAGGTTGAAATAGACGGTTCTCTTCAAGTTCCTTTGAAATACACAGAAACAAGATGGGTGGCGGATGGATAAGTAAACAGATAGATTGATACATTATAAAGCAAATAATAGCATTCATTATAAATCCCACTTCTGCCAGTATGTTGGAAATTTTTCAGAGTAAAATATTGGGAGGACATTTATGAAATGATCGATAAATAGTTGAGAAAATGGAATGAACTGTGAGGAGTGGTCATGAAATGTGGCAATGGCTCAGGTGGGTTTCATGAGAATAGAGTGAAGGTGTAGGACAAGCTGAGTGGCACTGCTGTCCCACCCCGTCCCCTTGTCTTTACTGGTCACACACCAGTGCCCCTGTCTCACCTGCCTGGCAGCCACAATGGTGGGTAGGGAAAGGGTGAAGCGGAAGCACCTGCCGGCTTCATGTGGGCTCTCGCTGAGTCCACAGCCAGCACCATGAGATGGACCAGCCCGTGTTTTACACCAAGGCTCCAAGAAACTATGGCTCTTGGTTGCCAGTTATGCACCTTGCCTGGTGGTAGGAGAAGCCAAGTTCTTCCCACTACTTTTTATTTTAAACATCTTTTTTTAAGTTTGTTCTTTTTAGTTATACATGACAATAAAATGTGTTTTGACACATCGTACATACATGGAGTATAACTTCCCATTGTACATGATGTGGAGTTTCACTGGTCATGATTCATATATGAACACAGGAAAGTGGTGTCCGGTTCATTCTACTGTCTTTCCCACTCTCATTCCCCTGTCCCAATCTGGTGAACCTCCATTCCTCACCACCCCACCCCACCACAGTGCCTACTGTGAGTCAGCATCTCAGTATCTGAATGTCAGAGAGTACATTAGACCTTTGGTTTGCAGGGAATTGGCTTATTTCACTTAGCATGATAGCCTCCGGTTCCATTCATTTACCAGCAAATCCCATGATTTCATTCTTCCTTATGGCTGATTAATATTCCATTGTGTATATATAACACATTTCTTCATCATTTCATCTGTTAAAGGGCACCAAGGTTGATTCCATAGCTTACCTATTGTGAATTGAATGGCTGTAAACATTGATGTGCTGATTTTAAGTCCTTTGGGTATAAGCTAAGGAGTGGGATAACTGAATCAAATGGTGGTTCCATTCCAAGTTTTCTGAGGAATCCCCATATTGCTTTCCAGAGTAATTGCACCAGTCTGCAGTCCCACAGGAAGGTATGAGTGTACCTTTTCCCCCACATCCTCACCAACATTTATTGTTACTTGTATTCTTGATAATTTCCATTTTGACTGGAGTGAGAGGAAATCTCAGTGTAGTTTTAATTTGCACTTCTCTAACTGCTACTGATGTTGAACCTTTTTTAATATATATGCTGACCATTCATATTTCTTCTTCTGTGAAGTGCCTGTTCAGTTCCTTTACCCATTTATTGATTGGGTTGTTTCTATTATTATTACTGTTGTTGTTATCATTATTTGGTGTTAAGTTCTTTGAGTTCTTTACATATCCTAGAGATTAATGCTCTATCTGAGGTTTAGGTGGCAAAGATTTTCTCCCATTCTGTAGGCTCTCTTTTCATGTTATTGATTGTTTCCTTTGCTGTGAGGAAGCATTTTAGTTTGAATCATCCCATTTATTGATTCTTGATCTTACTTCTTGTACTTTTAGAGTCTTGTTGAGGAGTTCAGTTCCTAAGCCAACATGATGGAAATTTGGACTGACTTTTTCTTCTAGTAGGTGCAGTGTCTCTGCTCTAATTTCTAGGTCCTTAATGCACTTTGAGTTGAATGTTGTGCAGGGTGAGAGTTAGGGGTCTAATTTCATTTTGTTGCATGTGGATTTCCAGTCTTCCCAGCACCATTTGTTGAAGAGGCCATCTTTTCTCCAGTGTATGCTTATGGCACCTTTGTCTGGTATGAGGTGACCCTCTGTGGGTTTGTCCCTGTGTCTTCTACTCTGTACCCTTGTTCTTCATGTCTGCTTTGGTGCCAATGCCATTCCATTTCTGTTACTATAGCTCTGTAGTATGATTTAACATCTGGTATTGCAATGCCTTCTGTTTCACTTTGTATTTAGAAGACTCAAAAACTCCACCAGAAAACTCCTAGAGCTCATAAGTGAATTAAGCAAAGTAGTAGATTATAAAATTAACATCCCAAAATCAATTGTGTTTCTACACATCAGTGATGAATCAACTGAAATAGAAATTAGGAAAAGTATCCCATTCACAATAGCCTCAAAAAATGAAATAAAATATTTGAGAATGAATCTAACAAAGAAGTGAAAGACCTCTACAGTGAAAACTACAGAAGACTAAAGAAAGAAATTGAAGAAGACCTTAAAAGATGGAAAGATCTCCCAAGTTCTTGGATAGGCAGAATTAATTCTGCCAAAATGGCTATACTACCCAAAGTGCTATATATAATTAATGTAATTGCTATTAAGTTTCTGATGACATTCTTCCCAGAAATAGAAAAAGCAGTCATGAAATTCATTTGGAAAACTAAGAGGCCCAGAAGAGGCAAAGCAATCCTCAGCAAGAAGAGTAAACCACAACTTTCTTCTTACCCTTTCCACAGATACATTGATGAACATGTTGGATTGGGCATCCTTAGCCTAGAAGACCTGGACCTATCATAACATAACTATGAGCATGTTCTTGGTCACTCCCAAAGACGTAGATTTATCATTTGGGGGGGAAGGGGGACCCAGCAGGTAAGGGAAGATGATGTGCTAGTAGGTGACCAAGAAGCGCAACCCTGACATTGGAGCGCACCTAACCGAAGGGCTCAGGAAACCTCCAGATGCGGTGGGAAGTCAGAAGACTTCCACAGTGTGTATTTCCCTTCATTCTCTGATATATTTGCAGTGACTCGCCATGCTGTGAGTTGAAAATCAAAGATTAAATTTTCCTAGTTTAATTCTTTTAAAAAACAACCCAATATTTTTTTCTTTCCATAACACTAACAGGGTTGTTTTAAGTTCACAATTGTTCTGTGCTTATTATCGCAACATTTTATATGACTCCAGCTCTTGTGGAACAAAAATGTTATTCATTTCATTGATTTCTTAACATGCACCTTGAATTCTACTAACTGTAGGATAGGGAAATAAATATAAAGACAAGTCTTATATATGAAGCAAGGAAATGTAGATATCATCATGAAAGAAAAAGAATGGCTGCAGCCTATGTTGAACAAAAATAAGCTTCTTGCCAAGTTCAGCCACTTTGGTTTATATTTTTCCTGTATCATGACTGATAGATGTCATTATGACCATGTTTGGAAGGGGAACAACACACTGGCTTTGTTTACCTCAGTTTTCTTTTCTTTTCTTTTCTTGGGTGTGGCAAAACAGTATTGCAGATTTTGATTGATCCATAATAAACCAATAGACTCAGTTTAGAATTTGATTTTAAAAATTCCACCAAATTATTGACGTGGAAATTCAAGCCAGAATGGTCATTCACAGGAAGAGACAGTTGGCAGGTCCCGAAGCTGCCTGTCTCCTGCCCTTTGTGTCCAGCTGTTCCTGCCCGGCTTCCCGGGGTCCCCAGCACACACATGTGTCCACACAGAGGATTCCAGGTCTGCGGCTGACTTCTGACAGATGCAACAGGAAGACAATGACACTTAATTAGATTTCGTCACGTTTACTCCAGGGCGTCATTCAGAGCAGGAGACAAGCTAATTGAATAAGTAGCTGACAGGGACCTTGAGTGTGGTGCTTCCCGGGGGATGTGTTCAGGTAGTTAACTGGCTGTCTTCAATTAGCCCAGACACAGCCATGGTACGCTGTGTGCGAGACTGTCAGAGAAAGCCTGCATGCAGCCAGGTAGCTGGTAGGCCTGCAGACGGCCAGTGATCCGCCAGCACACCTGTACGCCAGCCACGTATATCTTGAAATTGTGCCAAAGTATAAGTAAAGGTAGACTTGAGCTTGCAGGTGGATGGGAGTGCAGAATGTATATCCACATTCCTTCTCATGTTCCTGTCCTTCTGTCTCTATCTCTGGAGACAGGATCTGTACAAGCATCCACTGACTTATCTGTAGAGGTACAATAGATGGATAGATAGGTGATACATACATTCATGCACATATACATACGTGGATGGGCAGAGACAGGCCAATACAGCCATCATCCATGTGACTAACCTGGCTCGGGAATGGCCTGCTCCAGGAAGTCTCTGCACAACCTGCCCCCTGTCCCAGCTGATCACCACAGTCCTTGCATAGATCTTCAGCAGCTCCAGGCTGCTGTCTTACACTTGATCTATTCACATGGTGGCTTTCCTACTGTGTCCCAAGGCACTGATTGACACACACTGTCAATGGAAAATTTTAGTTTCAATTTTATTTTTACTTTCTTTCAAATCAAAAAGTCTTGCATTTATTATAAATGTGATACATGTGTGAAGAAAGAAAGAAAGAAAGAAAGAAAGAAAGAAAGAAAGAAAGAAAGAAAGAAAGAAAGAAAGAAAGAAAGAGGAAGGAAGGAAGGAAGGAAGGAAGGAAGGAAGAAAGAAAGAGGAAGAAAGGAAGGAAGGAAGGAAAGAAACAATGTCAAAAAAAAGGTAAAAAGGAAGTCTCCCTCTTCCAGTCTAGTCTTGGGGAGTCCATGAGTGGGTTCCCCATGCCTTCTAAGAAACAGTGATATTGTTCTTAGAATTCTGAATCTTACCTACATTCGTGTGTCTGGAATATGGTAGTTAACTAAGAGATGCCTCTATAGCCTCGTGGATGAGGCCTCTCCTCTTAAGAACCAATACTCTTATGATTTACGACCAATATTCAGATTACAATATTCAATTTACAATGTGATTCTGGTGTATGTTATGGACAGAGAAGGGAGATATTTGAGAAGGAGCAAATAAAAGGGAATATTAATATTGGGCATAGAGGAAGATATGAAAGTATTTAGAGGATGAATTGACTAAGGGAGGAATAGCCGTGTGTCTAGATATTACTAATATATACTCTCTCCTCCCATCAAAATGGGCATAATAGGACAGCAGTTTTATTAAAGTTGTTATGGGAATACTAGCCAATGCAATTAATGAACAGAAAGAAAAATGGCTATACCTGTTAGGGAAGAAGTGGAAATTCATTATTACCATTAGAATTTCTATTGTTATTGTTATTACAAATGCTATGTTGTCTATCAGAAGCACCCAAGAGCAACAACAAAGTTACTAGAAGCAAGGTGAGAAGCCATTGAGATTTTCTTATTTTAATAGCATTCATTTAGAAAATGCAATACAGGAAATTACTCTATTAGAGATCTTTAAAGATATGTATATTCCTGAATAAATCAATAATAAAAATAGAAGACATAGATAAAAAATCTAAAATTCTTCCCTGAGGAAATATGGGCATACTATATTATTAGGTGAAAATAATAAGTATTATGAGAAGGTCAGTCTTTGTTAAATTTATTTTTAGTGCTGACATACTCAATTAAGATCCCAAAGGACCTTTCTTTTATTAATGTAACAAAATATAAGTCTGCATTTTATTTGAAAAAATAAATAGAAATAAGAAACAATACCTAAGAAAATTTGCCATCAGTTATGAGTTAGGAATCAGGAGATACCTGAGCTGTGCTATGGCAGTTGCTTGTAGTCCTAGCTACTCAGCAGGCTGAGGCAAGAGGATTGCTTTAGCCCAGAGATTCAAGTCCAGCCTGGGTAGAAAAGGGGACTCCATCTCAAAAGACAAAACAAAATGAATCAGCAGACAGATGGATAGAATACTACCTTTCCAAGAAAGAGCCAGAGAATGCTCACTTTGGCCTTTGCAGGACAAACTACCCATTGGTGCTTAACACAAATAGCAAAATGTAAACAAATGACTGTGGCTGTGTTTCAGTAAAAGTTTATTTACATTGAAATTTGAAATTTATATATAAACACTATTTGGTCCATTTTTTTATGTTGTTGCTTTTATGCATGTTTTTCTTCCTCAATCATGTAAAAACATAAAAATCATTCTTAGTTCATGGACAGTATAAAAACCAGCTAATTGCCTGATTTGGCTTTTACTTCATAGGTTTCTTTTTTTTTTATTTGGTTCTTGTTAGTTATACATGACAACAAAATCCATGTTAATATAATTATACAAGCATGGAATATGTCATATTCTAATTAGGATCCCATTCTTGTGGATGTACATGCTAGAGGGATTCACTGTATTGTTTTCACATATGTACATGGGAAAATTATGTCAGATTCATTCCACTGTCTTTCATTTTCCCATCCTCCTCCTTCCTCATCATCTAATCTACTGCACCTCTATCCACAACCCCCGCCCTTGTTGTGAGTTAGCATCCACATATTGGAGAAAACATTCAACCTTTGGTGTTTTGGGGAATGGCTTATTTCACTTAGCATGATATTTTCCAGATCTGTCCATTTTCTAGCAAATGTCACAAAGTCATTCTTCTTTATGACTGAGTAATATGCCTTTGTGTATATATGCCACATTTTCTTTATCCATTCATCTGTTGATGGGCACCTAGGTTGATTCCATAGCTTAGCTATTGTGAATCGAGCTACTGTAAACATTGATGTGGCTGCATCACTGTAGTGTGCTGATTTTAAGTCCTTTGGGTATAAACCAAGGATGGGATAACAGGGTCAAATGGTGGTTCCATTCCAAGTTTTCTGAGTAATCTCCATATTGCTTTCTGCCTCTATACTCCCATGACAAATCAGCTGAAAGAGAAATTAGAAGGAAACCATTTCATTCACTATAGCCTAAAAAAAAAAAAAATGGGGGAATCAATCTAACAAATGAGGTGAAAGAACTTTACAATCAAAATTACAGAACACTAAAGAAAGAAATTAAGAAAGACCTTAGAAGATGGAAAGACCTCCTGTGTTGTTGGATAGGCAGACTTACTCTTGTCAAAATGGTCATACTACCAAAAGCACTATACAGATTCAACATAATTCCCATCAAAATTCCAATAACATTCTTCATGGAAATAGAAAAAGCAGTCATGAAATTTATTTAGAAAAATAAGAGGCCCAGAATAGTTCATAGGTTTCTGACCTCTAGGACAGACTGAAAAGCAAAGAAATGTTATGAAGACATTTAAGTAATTAAGATATTATAGAAGAGCCTCGCCAAGCAGAGAAGAAGGTAAGCACTACTCTGTGAAATGTTAGGAACTGGTACAATCACTGAGCAAAGCAGTCCTTCCAGCCCTTCTCCATGAAACAGCTAAAGTAAATTCCAAATGGACAGTTGAGTGGGGAAAAACAAACTCATTAGAAATAATGCAAAATGCAGCAAGCAGTGCTAGCTGATTTGCAAATCCCTGTAATAGTCCTTAATGACAGTCTTTCAATAATTACACAATTGCCTTGACCTTTAGAATGAATTGATAGCATTAAGTTACCTTGTGCCATTTGTCCTCCAGGTTCACCCCAATGTATTTTTTAAAGGATTTTGCTATTGTTATCTGATCCCCACCCCCACAAAAAAAAGGCTTTGGTAAAGGATTAGGGAAAATAGGTGGGAAAACACACACTGTAACCAACATGTTATGATCCCAGTTTTTGCTGTTACAAAATATATAGAGACAAAAAGAAAAAACTAGAAATATAAACCAATATTCACTGGCAAAAAATAAAAAAGGAAAGAAAAAAATTAGAAGAGCTAGTTTGTGATGAAGTCTTCTAGGCCTGTAAGAGGCTCTCAAGTCAACCTGGTTTCCTTGGTGCTCCCTCTTGGCTGTCCTCCGGAAGCTGGGGCATGTGTGAAGGGTTCCCATCTTGCTCCTCCAGAGGACTGAGATTAACAGTGGTGCATACGGGTAATGCAGATATACTGGGTGCTCCCCACACTCTGCACCCTTTGTGCACCTGGATATAGCCCTATGGAAGCCTGTCCCTCCACCTCCCCTGCCCAGTGCAGGAAAACCTGGGTTGTGCATTGTTGCAAAAATGAATGGGGCTTGTCACAACCCTTGGTCACATAACTGCTCCATCTTTACCTGCAGATGGATCACTCTGTAAGCTGACACAGACCCGGCTTCTGCAGGGCACCCAAATCCCACAGCTAAGCGAATATTTAGACTCTACCTACCAAAACGAAAATCAAAGCTGACAGGAGCTGTTGGAAATGAGATAAAAGGAAATGAGTCATTTGGGAGTCACTGTACTTCAAGGAAGTACAAAGGACAGAAAAGGCTGATAATGTAAAAGGAGGTCTAAGCAAGCTAAATTGGGAGCATTTGCAAAGATGAGAGAATGGAGAGATTATTAATTGATACTGGAAATTTTTTAGTTTTACCATTTAATTTCTTTTACTCCAGAAAATGATGGGAGCTTTTCTTGACAGATGTACCAGTGAACAGTATAAATTAAAGACATACTGCTGTGAAACTAGATTATATTTAAACGCTGGCTATCCTTCTTAAAATCCTGCTTTTAAAAATAGTTTTATAGTTCTGCAAGTCATTGTAGGATCCTTATGTTCTCTTTATCCAAAGCCATATTTAAATAATCTGGATTTTTGTGTTTGTTTGAATTTGGGGGAAATATAAGTGGTTCATTTGGGACCACATAAAGAAAGCAAGATTTTTCTGTGTGCAGATGATCTAATAGTTTAAGAAGGTGCTGCCTGCTTTCATCACCACAAAAGGTGAAATATTATGGAAAATTATTTGACATAATTTAATAATACTACCCAAAGTAGTGAACAAACACTGTGATGTGGACAGAGGCAGCCATAGGAATCAGTAATATAAATATGGTTATATTTAATATATAGGGAAAACATTCAATTTATTTTGGCTTCTGGGCATTTAAAAATTAGTTATTGATTTATCTTAATCATTTATTTCAATACTCTTGTTTATTTCTGTGTTCTCTTTTTTTTATATTTTAGCATCAGGAAAATAATATTCAAACTTAAAAATAAAATGATTATTGCTTAAATTTATAGTCCTTTTTATCTAAAGCTAGTTGCATTTTATCAACATGTTTTTAATCATCATGTTAAAACTCATAGTACTATATAGATTTTGAAATGATTACCATTTGTCTTGGAAGTGGCTGTCAGGATTAGTAGTGGCATGAATTAGAAAGGCCATGGATTTATACTTAGGGCAGTTGGTCACTACCTAAAGCATGTAGATCACAGGCTTTGGAAGGTCAGATCAAATGCTTGTGTGTGGATAGCACTGCATCAGAAAACTTAAAGACAAAGCCTTTTCTTTTCTTTTTTTTTTTTTTGGTTTCTTCCTCAGAGAAACATGTTTGTAATTTACTGCTCGTGCTGGACTACTCTTTCAGCTTTCCTGTACAGCACCCTTTTGTTATAGATGCTAATAGAAAGGTTAAAAAGATAATGGTCATATATTCGTTAAAATAACCAAATATCATCCTTCACATAAACGGAGAAATGGGAGCAGGTGCATATTGAGTGGTCTAGATTTTGAGTCTCCATATACAGGTCACTTCCTGTGAATAAGTCATAGCAGTTTTTGTTTTAATTTTTGTTGGGTAATTTCTAAACTAGGTGTACTATCTGCTAAACTAATCTAATATTGCATATTTCTATCTAGCTACCTCAAACTACTAAAAACTACTGTTTGGTCAAGTTCATGATTGTACAACCATTGTGTAGGCCTCCATTTTGTAATTCCTTCCTTGGGTTATAGGATGAGAGGAAGAACCGGATGCTAGGTCCCAGATCTGAGCCCCCTAACCAGAAGATCTAGAAGGGCAGTCCATCCAGCCTCAAGCACACCTGAAGCAGAGGTCACTGGACAGCACGTCCCTCTTTCACTTTTGTGACCTTCAGTTGGTGAAAATGGCATCCCAGTGTACTTCATTTGGGTGTCCCTGACTCCTAGGAGCTTGAGCACCTGCATGTGCTTGTTTTAGTCCTGGGGTTGAACCAGGGGCGTCACATGCTGAGCCACACCCCAACCCCCATTTTATTTTTAGTATGTGTTGCAAGAATAGCTATCCAACCTTATCATCTGTGCATTGTCTCTTTATGTTTTTGTTATTTTTTGTTTAGGGTAGCTTTTTGCCATTGGATTTAAAATTCAGGAACTCAGTCACAGCTCTTTCTTGAATCACCTCCAGGTCTCAGTCTTGTTTGAAATGGCCTCCCATCCCCAATATTACAAAGAGTGTCCCTTATATTCATGAGTGATTTTTTGTTTAACTATTTCAAATATAATCAATCTGAAAATGGTTTTTGAGGATTCTGGAGCCCAACTCTACCAATGCTGCCTTCCAGGGGGACGTTGCTATCAGTGGGTGAATGAAAAAGACAATTCCAGAGTTGGTAGTCCTACTCCATGTTAATAGCGGGTCAGCTAATTGAAGAATAGGTTCAAATAGGATGTTTCAGTACCTACCTGGAAACAAGATGCAATTTTACCAAAAGAAAATAAGATCTGAAGGGACGCGGAGGGACACTTCTCCAGGTGGAAAGCCTCAGAGCCCTGCCAAGCTGGCCTCACTCACCTGCCACCCGTGCAGACAGCACGAGGTTCCTGCCCCACGCACTTCTTCTCCTGGAGCTGAGGGAAATGGCAACATCTTGAGAACTTATAAAAAACAATAAGAAAAATAATACCAGAGATCTTGCTTACATGTTCTTATAACATGCTGGGAAATCAATGTTGGTATCGATGCAGAAACATACAGGTCAGTAAACCAAACAGAGACTCCAACAATAAGTATGAAGAGGACAAATTGGAAGTTTTAGAGTAAATTTAAACAAGAATTCTAGGCTTCCTCTGGGACCAGGTGGTGGAGAAAATCCGACTGATGCAGAATTATACAGAACTGTACAGAACACCAAACCCACCCACTCACACCCTCACACAAAAGTTCTTTTATTGAATAGTAACAAAATATGATTTATTTCCTTCAGAAAGCAGAACTCAATGAAAACGAGAATTCCTCGTGGCATAGTGTGATTTGCCATGTTATGTAAGATAGAATGCAGAGCTTGAAGTTTTATTTTACATTTAATTGATACATTTGGCAAGAGCCTTTGGTATCTGGGAAATAACATGCAGGCTTGTGGGGAATGGGGTAGATTGAGGAACCGGCAGCACCCAGGGCACCAGGGAGAACTGTGGAGGCAGCTGCCCGATGCCCTCTGGGGATGAGCACTCATTTACACGTTGTAGGGCAGCACTGATCTTTTCCCTGCCTGCTACATATAAAATTAAAGGCATTTTATTCGTACACAAAAGAGTTAATTTTTATGAGCCATGTCTACTCTGCATCTTCGCAATGTGTGGGAAAAGTCCCTGTGGCAGGAAGGCCAGCCAGCTTCAGACCTAAGCAGGGTTTAGGTAGAATGGGTTGGAGTCCAGTCTCAAGGCTGCTTGTAGGGTATAGTGCCCAGGGGGGAAGGACTGTGGCCGGATAAACCAGAGAGGACCAACACTGATAGGCTCTACTAGCCTGAGAGTCTTGTGAGCCAGAGGCTCACAGACAAGAGGGTGGAAAGCACCCTGGTTCCCAGGGACTTGGATGTGCCCTCAGTGGGCATCCTCCAGATTTTTATTACTTTGAAGATGCAAACTTTGCATCCAAAACTATGAGGTGAATCAGTAACATAAATACCTGGGTGTGAGGAACCATCGCTGAGAGATTTCAGGTCCACCTCTAAGTAGACTGTTTCAGTGTGAAAGTGTCAGCATTAGAGTTATTTTTTCCCAACAAAATACCATGCACAATATTCCATTTACAATGCTGTTCCCATCTGCAATCCCTCCAAAGCAGTTTTGGAATATTACCAAAAGTTACATTTTATTTGCAAATGTTTCAACATTGGAGCACTTTATTATTCAGCCAAAAGTTTATTATCTCATGAGTTCAACTGAAATCATGTATTTCCTTATAATGTGTGAAAGTCGTTCATGCACAGGACCCATGACAATCAAGTGAATTTGTCTTGCAGGGTTTTTTTAAATTATTATCATTTGTTCTAATTAGTTATATATGACAGTAGAATGCAAGTATGCACTTTGACACATCATGCATAAATGGAGTATGATTTCTCATTCTCTGGTTGTACATGTTGTAGAATCATACCAGTTGTGTAGTTATATATGTACATAGAGCAATAATGTCTGATTCATTCTATTATCCATTCTACCCCTATACTCCCTCCCCTCCCTTCAGTCCCCTCTACCTAATCTAAAGTAACTATTCTTCTCTAGCACCCCGTCCCACCATTGTGAATTAGCATCCACATATCAGAGAAAACATTTGGCCTTTGGTTTTTTGGGATTGACTTATTTTGATTTGCATAATATTCTCCAACCCCATCCATTTACCAGCAAATGCCAAAATTGCATTCTTCTTTTAAGCTAACTAATATTCTATTGTGTATATGTACCACATTTTCTTTATCCATTCATCTGTTGAAGGGCATCTAGGTTGGTTCCACAGTTTAGCTATTGAGCTGCTATAAACATTGATGTGGCTGCATCACTGTAATATGTTGATTTTAAATCCTTCAGGTGTAAACCAAGGAGTGGGATAGCTGGGTCAAATGGTAATTCCATTCCAAGTTTTCTGGGGAATCTCCATACTGCTTTCCAAGGTGGTTGTACCAATTGCAGTCCCACCAGCAATGTATGAGTGTGCCTTTTTCTCCACATCCTTGCCAATATTTATCATTGCTTGTATTCTTGATATTTTCCATTCTGACTGGAGTGAGATGAAATCTTAGAGTAGTTTTGATTTGCATTTCTCTAATTGCTAGAGATGTTGATCATTTTTTCATGTATTTGTTGATCGATCCTATTTTTTTCTTCTGTGAAGTGTCCAGTTCCTTAGCTCATTTATTAATTGGGTTATTTGAGTTTTTTTGGTGTTAAGTTTTTTGAGTTCTTGGCTTGCCCTTGGGCAGGGTTGCGCCTGCATCTAGGAAGGTGTGGCATGTGGAGTCTTTTCCTGCTGGCCCTGAAGAGCTCATTCTCCTCTCTCCTTCCTGATTCAGCAACTGTGCTTAGAAAATACAAAAAGCTCCACTGCGAGACTGCTGGAGCTAATAAACAAATGGAACAAAGTAGCAGGTTATGAAATCAACATACAAAACTCAGTAGCTTTCCTATACACCAACAGTGAATCTGCTGAGAAAGAAATCAGGAAAGCAACCCCACTGGATCCCGAATAATAGCATCAGAAACAAAAAGGAAAACACAAACAAACAAAAATTCGGCCTAAACCTTTGTGTTATAAACAAGGATGGAGTATAGAGAAAGAGGAAGACAGTCCACAGGCCCTGAAAATACCCATTCAATGTAGAAAAGTTAAAGACCTCAGGCACTTCCTCTAGAAGCTGGGAAACTGTGAACCACCCTTTCCTCGTGGCCTTTAGAGGCCACTGAAAACCCAGGTGGGAGGTGACCTGGCTCCAACTCTGGTATCCCAATGCAGTGGTCAGAGGTGTCCTCCCTGGGGTGCATGCCGGAAGCTAAGCTGTCCAGATGCCCCAACCTGTGGATGAGGAGGGCAAGAGCCACAGGCAGAACAAAGGCAGCCCAGGTGTGGGAGGCGATTGGCAGATGGGTACCAGGCTCACTCTGGGGGTGAAAATGGCTGAGAAGCTCAAACAGCTTGAGGGAGAGAGCCCCACAGGCAGAGGCTTTTGTGACAGAGGTCCCTATTGTTCTTAGATGTCCCGATCTTTCTCTGTAAGCACCTAGGGACTCTGTGTGATCCTCTGCACATACCTTCTTTGCACACAGCAGTCTCTAATTAATTAAGGACTCGGTAATGAGTTTAGACATTCCTCACTGTACCCAAACAAACAGATCTTCCAGAAGGCAGAGGATTTGTCTGTCTTTTCTTCAATAAAATGTTGGATAAATAAATGACCAAAAGAATAGAACTTCACCAGGAAGGGGAGAGGGTCTCTCTATATTTGGAAAACATTCACCCCAAAGAAACTATTTAAAATGAGTTCAAAAAGCAATCTGAAGCTCTCATGTGAAAAGCCGTTTCCTCTACTCTCTTAAACCAATATTGTGAAGCTTATTTCATAGCAGGAAGAAAGATAATGTCTAAGGAGGGCAGAGCCTCAAGGCCAATTTCAATGGACAGAATCCAGAGCCTGCTTTTAAGTGCTATCCATCCATGCTTCTCCAAGCCAATTAGTTGGAACAGTGGTATATCATTCTAAATTGTCCCCCCTTTAATCTGTCTTCTTTGTCCTTCAAGGCAGAGTGGTTTACAAGGGGACAGTGGTTTCCTTCATTATCTAATTATAATTGTTCCCTTCTAATGAGCACATTGCAGCAGCCTCCTGAACACCTGATCGCACCCCTGCGCAAGCTCTTTGAAATAAACGAGTAGATGAAAAACAACACAGTGATAATCAAAGAGGAGGCCAATACTGTCTGTGCTCTTTTGAGTTCAATGATACATTTTTTTGTTGACCAATGTCACTGCTACTTTTTGAGCATTTTAAAAGATTTTATCAATATTTTAATGCCATGTCGTCTAATCTTTATTGCTGTGATTTCATGTCATTTTTTAAGCCTCTGAACTATGTAGGGGCATGTAAGTCTGCTTTTTTTCAAACACACATGAAGTGTTTTCAGTTCCTGACTTCGTACAAAAAACAAAATGATATAAATCTTTATGGAAAGGGTATTCTGTTAGTTTTTTCCTCTTGTATATCTTCACACTGTAGACAGAGATTCCTCTCTCATGTTCAAAAAGAAAAGATGGAGTGCTTACCATCTCCTAAGCCAGAGTCTCTGAGTTGCAAATGACTTAATTTTTAAGTGGCCAGCAACTTAGGTAGTTATACCAGAAACGTTGTCTGGTAATGTTGTTTTAAAAGTGCTTCTTTCCCAGCCTTTCCAGAGGCTGAGGATCATACTCCCTGTGGAGGCCAGGCCCTGCTCAGGGGAGGCCTCTGCCACGTCCCTGTCCCTGTCCCACTTCACAGGCCCCATGGCTTCCCTGTGACTCCCCACACGGGCATATGTTTTTATACTGTTAAAAGCTAGCCGGGTGCGGTGGTGCACGCCTGTAATCCCAGCACTTCGTGAGGGAGAATCGCGAGTTCAAAGCCAGCCTCAGCAGCAGCGAGGTGCTAAGCAACTCAGTGAGACCCTGTCTCTACATAAAACACAAAATAGGGCTGGGGATGTGGCTCAGTGGTTGAGTGTCCCTGAGTTCAATCACCAGTACCAAAAAAAAAAAAGAAAAGCTTTAGACAAAATAAACTAACAGAGTTTGGTCATTAAAGGAGTCATGAATGAGGCAGCAGGAAGAGGCAGGAGGGCCTGGGAGCGCGCTGGCTGCGGGGCAGTGAGCTGCTATGGGCTGAGCCAAGGAAACCCATCAGCCTGAGTGGAGACCCTGGGTGGAGGCTGGCAGGCAGCTTCTGAGGGCTGCAGTCTCTAGTCTCACTTGACTCTCTACTTTGTGCTTCAGTTTGCTTATGCAGGGAACTACAGCCCTGGAGTCGCCCAGCCTATGACCAGTGGAACTATTTCTAACATACATGCTCAGCATACTCAGAGGGTGCCATCTGAACATACCATCGCTATTGGTGCCCTCTGTTCTTTGCTCACTGGGGATTTCACCTTTCCCTCCCTTCCATCCTTTCCTGGCTGGTGAGCCATTTCCCACAGTGCTTCTTGCAAGGAGAAAGTAGAAAGTAACTTTTTAACCTCCATTTCTGCAAAGGAAGAGTGGGGACACACAGTGATAACAGCTGCCAGCCGATGAACCTCCATGCTGATTGTCTCCTTCCCTGGGCCCATGTAAGGGACCTCGGAACCCAAGTCAGCACTAAACTCCAGTCCCACCAAGCAGTGGCTTCCCGGTGGCTCTCTTCCTTACCCGATTGGTGTTTAGAACACAGTAATTCAAAATACTTGACATCTGTTTGCAAAAGGAGCCCTCTTCTTGTTGCTTGAGAAAATGTGAATGGCAACAACAGAAAAATCTAAGACATTTTTCTAAACATCGTGTACTTTCCTCATCTAAGGCCACAAGTAGGTGGCTGAGCTGGAAGTTCTGGAGGCAGAGTCTGGACTCCCGGTGGATCTGAGGAGCCCTCCTGTCTCCTGTGCTCAGGTCTCTGTCTGTAGGGTGGGAGTTCAGTGCAGTGAATGAGCTCATAAACATGCGGTAGTCAAAACAGTGCCTGGGCGCACGGTCAGACCTGCGACTTCCCCACTGGCCAGCCCTGCTCTTGTTATTGTTGTGAACCAAAAAGCACGGAATTCAATGTCATGGGCAATGTTTTCCCAAGGTTAGGGACTACACGGAGACAGTGAGTTGGAGCCTTTGTTATTTTTTAAAAATTAGTCCTTACTTTATTTCAAATAGTAGTTTGTGTGGGCCTCAAACAAATAATATAGCCAACTTAGGCACATTTCACATAAGCAATGAAAGTGAGGTACAGAGAGGGGAGTGAATGCAGGCAGCAGCCCACAGCAATTTCTGGAGCTCTCCTGGGAGCCAAGCCCAGGAGACTTGTCTCAGGTTGAAGCTGTACGGGAGCAAAATCCAGAAATCTCTGTTATTTGATTTTTTAAAAAATGGTCTGAAAGGCAAAGGAGCAATATCAGGGTTTTGCTGGTTCTTCCTTTCTCTGCCAATTGCTATTTCTGGTTTCTGCCTGAAGGCAAAAGAAAAGAAGCTACAGGCCAGGGCTGCGGTTGGGCTAGAGTCAAAACAAATGTCTAGGACCCGCACAGAGACCTTTTTGAATCGTGGGGGCACTGGGGCTGTGGAGGAAGCCTTCAAGGGTGAGAGGCTGCGGAGAAGGCCTCAGGAGCCCGTCCTGGCCCCTGCTCCTGCCTGGGCTCATCCTCTGGATCACGACGTTCTCCTCCAGGAGCTGGAGAACAGGAAGGGGAGAAGAATGCACTAGGAACACGCAGCGACAGGGATCCCTCTGTTCGCCCTTCTCTTTGACTTTTTGTTTAGGGAACATCTTCTGTGTGCCTCGCACTCGCCTGAGATGGGAAAGTCCCTGCTCTTACCTGCAGTCTAGTGAAGGAGAGAGCAAACCCCTGCAGCCCTGCTCGCCTCTGTCAGGACACTGCATTATACCCTATAAATAGATGCAATTATTAGTCATCAATTACAATAAACACCCAGCTGGGGCAGGGCTGGGAGCTGGGCTCAGTTTCCTCCTCCAGTGCCTCCTGAGCTGAAGACCTGGGGCATTTAAGTTCCCCGAGACTGATCACCAGGAAAGGAGCAGGGCAGGAGGGTGAGGACAGAGAAGGGGACAGGCCCTCAGACACATGGAACAAAGGCTGCAGGCCAAGACCAATGTGGTCTCCTAGGAATGGCTGCAAGGCCGGGCAAGGCAAGTGCCTTCCCAAAGCTGAGCCCAGAGTCAGGGACAATCTGGGCCACTTCAGGAAGCTTGGTGTGGCTTAGACAGGAGGTGTCCCCAAAAGCTCGTGTGTGAGACAATGCCAGAGTGTTCAGAGGTGAAATGATGAGATTATGAGAGCTGTAACCTGATTAGTGGATTCACCCATACACATGGATTAGCTACCATAAGCTAGTAGGTTGTGGCTGGATGCAGTAGGTCACTGGGGTGCCTTTGGGGTTGTATTTTGTCCCTGGTGAGCTGAGGTCTCTCTCTCTCTGCTTCCTGGTTGCCACACCCTTCTATCATGACAGGCTGCCTCACCTGGGGCCTAGAGCTATGAGTCCACAAACCAGGGACTGAACCTCTGAAACCATGAGCCAAAATAAACTTCTGTTTCTCTAAGTTGTTTTTGTCAGGTCTTTTGATCACAGGGACCTAAAGCTGACTAGATCAAAGTTAATACTTGATCTTGTGCCCAGGGCTTCTTAAAGCATGCCTCTTGGATTACTAGCAACATAATTCCCCTGGACATTAATTAAAATGTAGATTTCTGGGCCACATTCCAAACTGATCAGAGCTTTCTGGAGGTTGTTGCTAGAAATTTGGATTTTAAACACACATCTCTGTTCTTCCTTGTGGATAGCAAAGCTGGAGGAGCAGAGCTGGGGCAGTGGAGAGTTGCTGAGAGATTGAATGCAGAGGGCTGCTAGCCTGGGTGCTGAGGTTTAAGTTGTCCGCCAGTGCACACAGGGCAGGGGTGCATCCTCTTGCCCTGTGGCACTCAGGAGACTTGGTTTCCTGTGGCAAGTCTTGTTTTCCAGGAACAAGCAGCCATGATGTGTGGCACTTCTGGATTCACATGTCATTGTCTCCACCTTGACACGGGACTCATGGCATCCACATGGAGGTGATGTCCATGTTCACCTAGCTCCCCAAGTTCCTCAGCGGAGCTCTCCCACCCTCTGCTGGTCCACCGGGGACTTCACACTTGAGCAATATCTGGACTGTTCAGGTGAAGCTGATGAGACCTGACGGCTGGTCGTGTCCCAGCATCGCTCTCCCCACCTGAGGGATGCAGGAGGTCTTGTGCTCCTTTGCGTCACTTTGGTTACTTCCACCAGATGGACTTGGGTAGGCACACCCTGGAGGCAGGGGGAGCAGTGTGAATTTTTTATGAGGGTCCAGAGTTGATTAAGAAGCAGAGCTGAGAAAGCAGGGATGGAGAAGAGAGAGAGTGCGTTCAGGAGCTAGTTGGCAAATAAAACCAACAGAGCTCGGTGATAGTACATACGTCAAGGAGTACCCTATTTTGAGGTGGTGGTGTGTACCAGGAGTGATACCAAATACAGAGACAAGATGGGGTGTGTTGGGAAGCTTTCTGACACTATGACCTGAGAAAATGAACTTAAAAAGAGGAAAGGTTTATTGGCTCACGGTTTGGGAGTTCTCAGTCCATGGATGGTGGGCGCCGTTGCTTCTGGGCCCATGGTGATGGCGGGGTGTGGTCAAGCAACTGCTCACTTATGGCCTCTAGGAAGCAAAAAGGAGAGGAAAGGGCTGGGGTCCCAATAGCCCCTCCAAGGGCACATCCTCAATGACCTCACTGCTCTCTCAGCCCTACCTCTTAAAGGGCTCACCACCCCCCAAGACAGCCACTGGCTGGGACGAAGCCTTTAACATTTGGACTTTTGGGAATGTGTTAGCTTTCTGTTGAGGCAACAAAATACCAGAGAGAGATCAACTTAAAAGAAGAACAATTAATTTGAACTCAAGTTTTCAGAGGTTTCAGTCCGTGGTCACTTGACCCTGTCTTTTCTGGGTCTGTGGTGCCAGAACATCATGGCGGGAGCTCATGGTGGAACAGAGATGCTCACCTCATGGCAGCCGGCAGCAAGGAGAGCGAGAAAGAGGCCAGGGACAAAGTCCAGCCTTCAGGAGCATGCTCTCACTGACTGATGCCGCCACCCAGGTCCCCCTTCCCACCCTTCCCAGGACTCGTCCCTCAATGACATCATAGCCCTCCTTGTCTATCACCTTCCACCTCTGAACAGTGCTGTGTTGGGGACAGGGCTTTTGGGGCACAGTTCAGGTCCAAAGCATCTCAGGGAGACATTTTAGATCTAATTTCTAGCATTGGTGTGAGAGGATAATTTTAGGGAGGGAAGTTGGGGAATTTGTTTTGGTCATATTCTAGAATGTTCCAGAGGGGCCACCAGGTAGAGATGTGTGCCAGGCAGCTGGCTGTTACTGAATCCTGGAAGGGAGGGGATTTTGGATTGGGGCACAGTTTGGGGGAGCATCAGGCTGGAGGCCTGTGTCAACCACAGTAGCCAATATGGTCATTTAGATGAAGTCCCCTGAGAGCAGCCTGTGCCCTCAGGGTGACCCACAGTACAGAGGCAGGGCCAGAGTCACAGCAGCAGTCAGGGAAGGAGGATGACGAGGCTCAAATGGAAAGACTCTGACAGCCTCCCGGGGAGGCCCTGGTAGGCCAGAGGGAGGAGGGCTGACCCCAGTGAGATTTCCAGGGTGAGCAGGGTTTTGACCATAAAGTTCCTGGTCATGGCCATGCAGTGGGTGTGAGGGGTGAGGCCCTTGGTGTTCCAGAGGCCCAAGAGCTGCTGGACGGGCTGTGTCCACAGATGTTGAAATCTGCTAGAGTCACAGATAGAGCTGGGCACCAGGGAAGCCTCCAGGCCAGGTCCTGAGGCCCGCAAATAAGGTCCAGGAAGGCGGAGTGCAGGAGTGGCCCAGCCCCGCCAGCCTCAAGGCCAAGGACAGAGCCTGGTGGTCCAAGGCTCTGCACGGGACCCAGTCCTTCATGACTGATCCAGTGAGCTTTCCTGCAACAGTGGTTCTGAGGCCAGTTCAATAGTAGGTTGTTAATACTTCAGTTTTAAACAAATACCATGATGAATCCAGAGAGGGCTATGGAGGAAATTCGGATGGGGCAGACTCCATCACAGGAGGCTCTATATTGTGGAACGGTCAGTTAGAAGGGTCTTTGATATGCCTGGGGCTGAGTCCGTGTAGGAAAGTAGCCTCTGCACAGACTCTAGGAGCTCAATCACATTCCTGTCTGCAGGCAAGGCCTCCCATGATGGGAAAGCACCCATTCAACAGGGCATCTGCCAGTAATGAGCTTCTGCCAGACGGTTCACCCACCTCTTCCCTGTCTCTCCCTTCTCTTCCCTCCTTGGGTTTCACCTCTGATGGCACTGTCCTCACATCGCCTCAGCAGCAAGGCCTGCAGTTAGCATTGGGTATTAGCTTCCTATGGCTGCTGTAACAAACGCTACCAACTTGGCAACTTACAACAAATGCTCTTTATTCTCAGAAGGTCAAAAGTCCAAATGGTCAAGGTGATGGCAGAGTCACACTCCTTGCACAGGCTCCAGGAGAATCCTGCTTTTCTTCTTCCAGCTTTGGGTTGCCCAGGTTCCTCAGCTTGTGGCCGCACAGTGCAGTCTCTGCCTCCTTCCCATGGCCTTCTCCACTATGTCTTCCTTTCTTAGGGTCCCTGCCATTGGGCGTAGGGCCATGCCAATCCACAATGATCCCATCTCAAAATCCTGAGCTCAGCAACGTCGGGGTGGCTTCATAAGGTCCCACTCACAGGTTTCAAGTGGACGTGTTTTTATGTGTGGGGGTGACGGAGTCCCCATTCAGCCCTTGCACCTAAAGCATGTGACTGAGCAGAGTTCACTTGGACATTTTCTTTCTATGGTTTGCAAGTCTTCTGACCCCATGAGAGCTCCTTAAGAAAAATCGTGTCTTCTGTCCCTGTCCTGGCCTTCCAGCCGGCACACCCAGCTGTCTCCACAGGGAGCCCAGGTTCTGTGGCCTGAGTGCCTTTTCTCACTGGCTTGCCAGTCTGTTGAAGGCACATCAAGCAGAGCTTTTCTCGGTGGTCTTGCCTCATTCATTTGCTTTGTATCAAGCACACACTCAGCAGACTCTGTGGAACAGAAGCTTGTGCCACAACACAAGCGAGACTATTTGCTGGCTCCATAGAGCTGTCCCAAACATATGAATCAGCCTTACATTTGGCTGCAAGAAGCAGAAAACCAGAGGACAGAGGCTTAAACAAATGGGAATTGATTTATCTTATACAAAAATAAATCCAAAGTAGGGGACTGCTGGCCCTGGTCCAGGAGATTAATTGTTGTCTCCAGGAGCCCATTGCCTTTTATCTCACAGTCATAAGGAGGCTGCTGTAGATCCAGCCATCTCATCTGCACTAAAAGTAAACAGAAAGGATAAGAATGGAGAAATGTCCCCCAAACTGCATCTACTCCTCTTTATCACGAAATCAAAAGTTGATACCAAGGCAGCTTTTCCTTTCTTGAAACTAACTTCACTCCTATATCTGGCTCCATCACCACCCCTGTGATAGGAACACCTGGACAAGCAAATGAAAGGATTTTCAGCCCTTGGCATGGGAGGGCCCGGGGGAGAAGGGGTGGGAGAGGTCCTGACTGGCTGACCCACAGTGCTTATTCAGCCGGCCTGCCCTGGCACTGGGGAGTCTTCACTGTCCCACCTAATGCTGTTATATGGTCCAACTCCAGCATCGGCCAAAACAGCGGTTACTCTGTGGCTGTCATTAACTCCCCCGTGGCTACGCCGCCAGGCCACCCAGTCTCTTCCCTTTACACAAGCTGGTGACTACTGCTTCAGTGGTGGTGCCGGGCACTCTGCTGGTCCAGTGCATCCCTCAGGCTGCCCGGTGCAGGCTGCTGTTCAGATGGGGAAGGACCACGCAGCGTTCACGAGCTCGCCTGGATGCTCCCCACCGCACGCAGGGGAAGAACGTCCCCCAGGCCAGAGGAGCCCTCTGCTCACTCAGATTCAGTCTTCTTCCCTGGGTGAAGGTCCAGTGGGACAGGAGTGGAAATGAAGGGGACCCTGAAAACATGTATGCAGATAAAATCTCATTAAAATGCAAACATCATATCTGCATTTTCAGATAAAATATTACTGAAAGATTAATAATGTGTCTGCATTATTAGTGAAAAATTAACTTATGTAAAAATTAACTTTATTTATAAAGGATGATTGTATATTTGAATGTAAATTTGGTCAGTGGTGATACATATGCATTTATTATTAGCAAGGCGCATTCTTATAGGCTCTAGGGAGACCTTTATTGGTGCAAATGTTACCAGGTTTGCTGCCAAATGCAGCCGCACTTGGCAATGACCTTTCCTGACAGAGGAGCAAGCTAGTGAAGTGTAATTTCAGAATGCTCACTCATCACCGGGTTCTAGCTGGAGGTTTCTATTTTCCATTATCTTGGAAACTAAGAAATGTTTGTTGTTTGCTTTCAAAATGAAATGTGCATGTACGTAATAGGTAAGACCTCTATAATTCTGAAGGAATGCATTTAGAAATATTCTTTCAGAAGTCCCAGGGAAAGCTGTTCTCTAAGAACATAGTCTTTAGTGGCTCTACATACATACTGTTTGTGTAGCTGTCCTGGGTCCTAGTTCATCCTCCCTCGGCCCCTCTGAGATGCTGCCTGCCTGCTCAGATGTGACTGCCCCGAGGCTGGGTCTTCCTCCGCCTGTGCCCTCTTCCTGTTCCCATGCCTACCACACATCCAGCTTCCCTCTGGTTGATCTCTGGCTTTTAGCCAGGTGTGACTGTCCCTCTGCTCACTAGCAGGGTGCCCTCCTAAGGGAGTGGAGGGGTGTTTTTCCCTGGGCTAGGAAGGGTAGCCCAGGCCCTATAGCAAAGCTACCTTCTGTGGAGAAGGCTCATCTCATGCGCATTAACCATGATCCAACCTTTATTAAACTCTCAGCTCTTCTCTCCATCTCAACTGTTTCTTTGTTCTGGAGCTATTTGAGCTGAGTCATCCCTTTTTTTCTGACATTAGTTTCTCTATTGGTCCTGTGCAACGTATTTATTCACTTGGAGAGATTTATGTTAAAGTGATAATAGCCTACCAACTCTCCTGCAGAGATCAGTGTGGCCTATGGACTCACCTGGGCCAGGCCCAGCATGCACACATGCCTTTAAAGTGCCAGGCGCACAGCCCGGTGCCCAAGCTGAGGAGCTTTGTCATTCTTTCTGACAAGGAATCAGAAGATGTATCTATATGGCACTTAGGGTTGAGAATGTCTTGGGCCTTTGGTTCCCTGACCTGAGCTGAGGTTTTTGCGTGAAGTGTGCTTACATATATGACGACGTTCTCATTCGATTCATTGCAGATGGAAAGCACAGTGGAAAGACTTGTGCACATCTGGGTGTCTTTTACGCACTGCCACATGAGGAGGACACATCAGCAAAGAGGGGCCTGGTGAAATCTGTGGCTGGTGGAGTCATAAATAAGTTGGCCTTGATTTGAAGAGTCGTGTGATCAGAGGGAAGATGTGCCTCCAGGGAAATCTGTGCACACAGGTGCCTTGGTCTCCCTAGGGGCGTTCACTCTTCTGCTGGGAGTGGCCTTCCATTCTTAGAGGGGGTCTCGGGAGGGTTACTGTGAGTAACCCAAGCTTTCTCAGACTTGGTGCTTTGGTCAAATTTTCGCCACTGAGACCAAAAGACCTAACAAGAAAATTTGAAGAGAAGGGAAATGTATCGGGTGCTCAGAGTTTCAAAGGTCTAAGTCCACAGAGGTCTGACTGCATTGCTGTGAGCCCAAGGTGAGGCAGAACATCATGACACAAGGGCATCAGGGAGCAAAGAAGCTCAGGACATGGCACCAGGAAGCAGACAGAGAGCTCCACTCACCAGGAACAAAGTATTAACCCTAAAGGCACACCCCTAGTGACCCACCTCCTCCAGGCACACATACCTGCCTACAGTTATGTCCCAGTCACGTCATTCAAGTTGACGATGCACTGGTTAGGTCAAGGCGCTCACCACCCCATCATGTCACCTGTGAGTGTTCTTGCATTGTCTCAGATGTGAGCTCTGGGGGGACACCTCATATCTAAACCATGACACTTGAGATGTTGACTGTCTGCAAAGATAGGGCACCAAAGAATCCTATTTGAACTCAGAATGCTAATGTATCAATTTGTCATGAAGAACAAGACTTTTGGATGCAATCAGTTCTAAGGAACTACCGCTCACCTTCTCTTCCTGTCACCAGAAGCCACCTGATCCCAAAGTCACCTGTGAGCATGGAGATGACAGAGGAGGACTTCTGACTTAAATTGCAAGGCTGTGTTCTGGACCTTCGTCCACCATCACCCCGTGTTAGTCGGCTCTTCGTAGGTGTGACAAATACTCGAGAAAAACACGTGGAGGAAAGAAGTACTTGTGGATGTGTGATTTCAGAAGGTCTCGGTCTGTGGCTGGCTGTAACTTTCACACAGGTGCTTCCCTCAGAGCTGGCCTTTTGCCGTCTTTACGAAGGTCTTAAGTGCTCACTCCCTCACCTTTCTGTAAACTAATCCTTCTTTAGCTGCTTTGGTTTACCCAACAGATCCGAGTGAAACCCGGTGGGCCCAGGAGGGCTTCTCTCCTTTTCAGACGATGAAGCCTGGGCCTCCAGTGGGACGATTCCAAGTCCAAAGTCCTCCTGTCTTCTCTAGGCATCATCAGCATGTATGTCCTGGCGTATTACCTGAAGGACAGCAGATACATGCCAAGGCAGCAGTTGTCGAGGATAGTAGAAGGCCACCATAAAGCTTTCTTGTCAAATATCCAAGGCACAAAAATGGAGTGACTTGATTCAGGCCAAAAATCACTTTTAAATACAAGTCCGTGAGGGCAGGAACTTTCATCTTTTTTGTTTACTTAAAATTACAGTCTCTGTACTTTCGACAGTTGTGCATGTTGCAGGATCTCAATAGTATTTGTTGAATCTACTTCCATGGTGGCGCACGCCTATAATCCCAGTGGCTCAGGAGGCTGAGGCAGGAGGATCTCGAGTTCAAAAACCATGCTTAGCAACTTGGAGAGGCCCTAAGCAACATACTGGACCTGTCTCAAAATAAAAAATAAAAATTTAAAAAGCCTGGGTATGTGGCTCAGTGGTTAAGTGCCCTGGGTTCAATCCCTGGTACCAAAACAAAAAAAAAAGAAGGAGAAGGAGAAGAATATGTTTCTATTTAATAAATGAATTAGAGTACCTTCAATTCTGAGGGAGTTACTTATTTGAATGTGAGGGATTTCTTTCATTCCTTTAGGAGTCTTTGCCAGTACACGTCTCGGTAGATCCCATGTGAAGTTCTCAATGTGCACATAGAGGGTGACACAGGATCCCTGCCCTCAGGACATCAGAAGAGTGAGGACAGACAAAAAGCAGATGGATGAATACAGAACAGTGACTTAGAGCAAGCAGCACTGGGGACATGAGAGGAAACAGTGCTGGCAAGGAGCAGGAAGGCCCTCGGCGAACGTGTCAGGAGCATGTGGTGAGGAGTCAGGAGGACGAGGCACACCCACAG
>CM053405.1:5116963-5258520 GCA_028644305.1 Xerus rutilus
TCCATCTCCTACTGCTTCAAGGGAGAAACCACAGATCAAACTGCACTGCTGTGGGGAAAGGGAGGCCAGAGCATGAACTAGTTGGAATTCAGTCATGTCCCCAAGTGCTCCTGGCTTATGAAGCAGGATGTTGGGCTCTGGGGACACTAGACAGGAAGTCCGGGTCCTGAGCACTTCCTGAGCACCTGCAGGACACAGGTGACTGAAGCCCAGACTGGGAGCATGGGGCCTGCTAACGAAAGAGGAGCTGGCTTTATTTCCACTTCATCCCTTGCACTGAGTTGTTTTCCAAGCTTCAACTACCCAGAAGCATTCTCAAATTTGATTTTTCTTTTTTAATAAAGAAAAAGAAACATTTTTAGCAAGTTACCTGCACATCTTATTTATATTTTGATTAACCTACAGTTTTAGAAGTGAGAGGGTTAAAATTTATCTTAAATTTTATTTTCTGGACTTTTAATATTTTTTTAGTTTATTTTTATTTTTTATTTGCTTTTTTTAGATATGCACAACACTAGAGTGTATTTTGAATTTCATCCTCTAACTGGTCTTCTACAAAAGAACAATAATATAGTTCTGTATCTAGTACAATAGTGAGAAATACCAAAAATGTTATTTGCCTGATACCTGAAGTTTATAACATTGAATCAAACAAAGACATTAAATCCATATTTGTATCCATCACAGTTTTTTTTTTAAACTTTTTTGTTTTAGTTGTAGATGGACATATTGTCTTTATTTTATTGCTTTGTATGTGGTGCTGAGGATCGAACCCAGGGCCTCACGCATGCAAGGCAAGTGCTCTACCGCTGAGCTATAATCCCAGCCCCTCCATCACACTTTTAATGGCAGTCATTATAAACACAGATTTGACTTGCTGCCTCAGGGAAAAGTGCACCATGTATAGCTGAGCCTGGGGGTTACTGCAGGTTGACGGGGTGGCATCTGGCAGGGAGAGTGTGAGGATGGCCCAGGGGCTCCAAGCAGACCTGGTGACTCCCCTCCTCTGCAGGCTGGCCTCCTGAGTGGGCAGGTCCCTGACCGTGTTGTACTTGAGTCCACATCTAGAGACCTCACTTGCAAGCAGAAGGCAGGGGCACTTCTAATGGCATACTGAGTGGCCCTGTTCACCTGCTCCTTATGCTCATCCTCAAATGCCTTTGTCTTCTGTTTTAGTCAGCTTTTTAGCTGCTGTGATGACAGGACCCAACCGCAACAACTGTAGAGGATGAAAAGTTTATTTGAGGGCTCACAGTTTCAGAGTTCTCGCTTCATAGAAGTCCGGCACCATGGCTCAGGGCTCCAGGTGAGGCTGGGTATCGCAGCAGAAGAGTGTGGCAGAGGGAAGCAGCTCACAGGATGATCAGAGAGCAAGAGAGACTCTACTCTCCAGATATAATATATGTACCCCATAGCCATCAATGAGCCACCTCCTCCAGCCACACCCCACCTGCCTCCAGCCACCACTCAGTTAATCCCATCAGAGGTTAAATCACTGATTAGGTCAAGACTATGACCCAATCATTTCTCTTCCAAACTTCCTTGCATTGTCTCACACGTGAGCTTTTAGGGGACACCATATCTAAACCATGACACCCTCTTATCTTCCTACTACATCTCAGGCAGTCACTATCCACAGAAATACCACCAAGAGACTGAAAAAGTACTCCTACAAAAGAAATTTGTGTGAATTGATAATTGTTTGAATAGTTATACTGCTTTTTTGGAAATTTACAGAAAACATAATTTTTGTTCTAATGTTCTAATACATGAGTTCTTAGTAGATCAATAGAAATATGGGTACAGATGTAGACATAAATATAGATATATAGTTATATACAAGTATAGACATAAACATGTATATGTATATATATGAAATTATTTTATTTTCCAAAATTCTAGAAGTTTTTATTTGAGGATAATAAAAGTAATAAATTCCTCAGTGACTAACACCCATCCAGTATTTTCAGGTACTTTTCCCAATGCACAGAATTGAATTTTTCTTATATTCCTGCATTCATGAGTAGAAGAAGGTGCATCTTCCTATGTCACTTAATTTTATTTCGGAAAGTGTACATCTAGTTTTGTGGCTGAGTGTTTGGCTGTGTTCAGCATTGTGTACACAGCTTCTGTAGTAGTGTGCCTGGTATCTCCGCGTGGCTTATTATCCTACACAGCACTCTAGTGAGAGCTTTTCTCCTTACATTCTTTCTCTATTAAACAACTCTTTCTTAAAACAGACCTAAAAGTCGGTCAGTGTGGAAGAACATAAACTTCCATGTAATTCTTTTCTTTCCAACACTGGAGAACATGTATGTATGTATCCAGACACTTTTTAGGTTTGCATCAGCAGATTCCCATCATAGTAGGTTTTAGCAATTTTTCAAAACTGCATTTGAATGTGATTTTTCCTTTCTCGAGATTTAAATAATGATAATGAAAGGATTTGCAGTGTGGTTCTCCTCACCCAGAACCCCAGGCTTTCTGGCGCTCTGGACGCTCAGAGTGCTGTGCTGCTGGCTCTCGGGCAAGAAAAAGGGTGGTTCTCTAGGAACCACATACATCCCTGGGGAGATGAAGCTCCCGTGTGACTTCAGGAAAAGTTCAGGAGGTCAATGTATTGACGTACTTGAATCCTTCTGATGACATCTCCCTAGTTGTTAATCTGGACTATTTGAGTTTCAATTTGACATGGCAGTTGGTTTGTAATATAGGACCTTCTAAGGGGAGGGCAAGGCGCAACCGCAAATGGTATATTTGTACTTCCTGTTAACAACCTCAGCATTCCATATCCAACAAGTTGGCATTATATATTTTTTAAAAATATTCAGTTTGGGATGATTTACAATCAAGAAAGAATGCAAGTCATTTCATAAAAAAGTGGTTCCAGATGTTTGGTTGGAACGTTGGTTTCATGATGACTGTTCTTTTCATTTTCAGGCAATGGCTCAAGTCTGAGGACATTCAGAGAATCTCACTGCTTTTCTATAACAAAATTCTAGAGAAGGAAGTAAGCCTTTTTGTTTTACTCAAAATCAATTGGTTTTTCTGAATTAGTAATTTTGAATTCCTTCATAACCTGGGCTCATGTTTTTTGCATGTGACGTTTAAACTACTTCTATCAGAACTCTTTCTGGCTTCTGTGGTTCTTTCATGCATAAATTATTTTAGTGTATCTCTTGCCACTGAGCCTCCCTCTTTGGCCTCTCAGCCTGCCCAGCACTCTCGGTAGTAGATGGTGGCTGCAGCACGTTTGAGACCCGGGGCAAAGAGAGGGCGCAACAGCTAATGCCTGGCTTCCTTGATGTGATGCTTTCTCAGAAAAGACTTTAAAAGAAAGCAAAATCCTTCCTGAAAAATTGTCAATGTCTTTACACAAATTACTTTAATATTTTTGACAAAAATATGAATCTGCATTCAATGCCTGTTCAGGAAAATTAGGAAACCCACACTTGTAAATTCCGTTGCATGTCAATGTTTTCTCATTATGACAGCAGGAGCTGTTTCAGGCATAAATAAGAAGCAGAGGGTTAGTTTTTACACATAGACTTAGCATGGCCTTGCTAAATGACTTCAGGATTACACAGGAAGGACAATCATTCTTCTAGGTCAACTTTATGTCATCTGCCCTTTGTTTTGTGTATATCCAGAGAAGGAGAGAGATTCAGAGGTCGTCTCATTCATCCAACCACAGAATTAAAGACTTAGTCTGAGCAAAAGTGACTAATGGCAGCTTTAGCAGCAGTGGTATTAAAATTCTGTTGAGAAAATCGGATTCATTGTTTTATGGATATTGAATGAAAATATCTAGCATCAAAAGTCCTTCTAAAATTCATCAGAGTTGGAAATTACAGGTACATCCTGTAATTTCCTTTGCATTTGTGGTCAAGAAAATCAGTTTTCTATGTCTAAATATTTAGATGGTGTAGCAAATTGACACCTGATAAAATAGGTTTTACTGACCACCTTGGCCTGAGGGTAGCAGCTCCCATAGGCAGCCCTTCCCTCCCCTAATGGATGCTTGTTTAACGGTTTCATTATTCCTTCCTGTTAGAAATCCATTTCCCTTGTTGATACCAAAATGAAATTCTACCTCATATCTCTGTACAAAACTCTGAAGAAGTCAAAAGATAAGGATGTAATTGAATGCATAGGATGTAATCACATTTCAGCAATTATGCTAATATAACCTCTTCATCAGCATGTAAATTATCCTGACTATTCAGTCACAAAAGTCACTAGAAAAAATTCTAGTAAAGAGAAGGTAATTATCATTAAAAATACGGCTTTTGCTTCCATGCCCCAGGAGTCCATATTTGTAGATGCCAACTCTAAGGCAGGTTTTAGAGTGCATGGAGACATAAGCCTGCTTTGCATCCCGCCATCCCCAGCCTGCACTCCAGGCCCTCAGGAAGGGGAAGGCAGCAAGACATGGGCAGAGACATCAATGAGCCAACTGCAGTGCATGTTTCAACACTGAAACCCCCAAGCACACATTTCTTCATAACTTGGGAGGAAGATAATGCAAACTGACAGTATTTTTCAGGAGATTTCAATGACATTGTCACAGTTTTATTTCCTCTGATTTTATTATAAAATCAGAGGAAATAAAACTGTGCCTCTTTGGGAGGCAGTGTAGCTTCATGGATGGGAGTCTAAATCCAGTCCACCTGAGGAGGGTCCTGGCTTCCTCAGGCACTGGATCTCCTGGAGAATGTGATCATATGATCCCCCTGCAGTCCCATCATTCAAACCAGGGACAGCAATGGCTCCCGCTGTGTGGGCTGTTGTGAGGATGAGCAAGGTAGGACCTGAGGCCCCTGGAGAGACGGGCATGTGGCGAAGGCTGTGTGCCAGAGACCACATCTTGCCCGTGCGGCAGTGCCTGTGTGTCTGCACCAGTCAAGCAAGGCAGCCCAGCCAGGCAGCCAGCTCCGGTCAGTCTACAGTGCTGGAAGGTTGGGAGAACCCAGTGCGCCCCACTGATTGTGCTGGACTGGAAAGAAGGGCGGGTCCAGGAGCCAACCCACAGGCCTCCCCTTACATCTTCCCTCCCCATCCAGCTAAGCAGCATTGAGATAAATAGTACAACAAAATGCTAAACGCAATGCAGGTCTCTTGCATGTGCTCAACCCTGTTCAAAAGCGTGACGCTCTTATGTGAAGATGGCACAATTCAGTGGTTCCTTCCATTCACTCCCTCAGCTTCCCAGCCAGGCGCCCCTCTGCTTACGGTAGTGACTCAGTGACGTACAATGGGTTTCTGAACACTGGAACTCATGAATTGGGGTCTCTGGAAGTCACCTCGCAGTTCACCTGGGAGGAGGCTCTGAGGGCCTGATGGACGCCAGGGTGGTTGATGCTGTGATGTTCAGTTGGTAGTCGTGCTGGGCGCTCTGAGGGCGGGCCCCATAAGCAGCCCTTCTCCAACACAAACCTAACTCCTGGCTTCCTGTCTCCCTTCAGTACCGAGCCACGGCACTGCCAGCATTCAAGTACTACGTGACTTGCGCCTGCCTCATCTTCCTCTGCATCTTTATTGTGCAGATTCTCGTGTTGCCAAAGTAAGTACTTAAGTTTTCCCTTGGGAGCGTCACAGTGTACCTTTCCTCTGGAGCCCAGTTGTATTCCAGGGTATGAAAGGGTGCTGATTTTCAGATGGTTGTTTATCATGTCAAAATGGAAGAAGGCTAACTCGGGGTCTTAGAGGTTCAGTACCCTGTGTGCTTTGCTTAGTTTCAAAAATACTTAATTTTCAAAGTGGACATATTGATTCCCCTCAGAGATTTTTTTTAAATAAATGTGACCTTCTTACATTGCTCTTGGTATTACTCGGATGCGCAGTCTAAGAAATGTGGCACAATAAACTAACCCAACACAATCACCTTCAGGTGTAAATTCTGGTAAACAAAGAACATCACAGTTTGCTGAAGGACCAATGCTGCCCTGGGCACACGTGCCTACCACCTACTGTGGTTCAGGTCCAGTGAGTCTTGCTCCCCTCCCTTCTGTTTTAAATCTACCCTCTGTAGTCTTCCTTGACTGTTCCAGGTCTGGGTCCAGCTGGCCCCTCCCAGGAGAGACTGGGTACAAGGGAAGGGCCTGAGCACCCCAGATTCCTTGCTTTGAGGTAGATTCTTTCTTGTCCTACATACTGGTGAAAAAACAGTTGTTCTGTGAGGCCTCCATGATCTTCTCTCTTGCAACTTCTTAATGAGAGCAATACACACCAAGCAACTTTCTCCAAAAAATCTGATTCTCACTTTGCAATCTAAACAAAAGCAAAGAGCTGGGGTTGTGGCTCAGTGGTAGAGCACTTGCCTAGCATGCATGAAGCACTGGGTTTAATTCTCAGCACCACATACAAATAAATAAAATAAAGGTCCATCAACGACTAAAAATAATTTTTTTGAAAAATGAATAAACAAAAGCAAAAAAAAATCTCTTGTCCTTCTGATAAGACATATAAGAAAAAATATTTTAGAATCAGCTTTCTTTCCCCTTGTCAGCATACATTACATAAAAACCAAAGCACCATTTTCTTTTTTCATTCCTTTTAGTTATACATGACAGTAGAATATATTTTGACATATCATACATACATGGAGTACGGCTTCCCATTCTTGTGGTTGTGTGTGATGTGGAGTTTCACTGGTCGTGTGTTCATATATGAACATAGTAAAGTCATGCCCAAGTCATTCTACTGTCTTTCCTATTCCCAGCCCCGCCCTTCCCTTCATTCCCCTTTGTGTAATCCAAAGTACTTCTATTCTTCCCTCCTACCACCTTATTGTGAGTTAGCATCTACATATCAGAGAGAACATTCAGCCTTTGGTTTTTTTGGGAATGGCTTATTTCACTTAGCATGATAGTCTCCAGTTTTGTCCATTTATGGGCAAATGCCATAATTTTATTTTCTTTATGGCTGAGTAATTAATCCTATTGCAAAGCACCATTTTTCATCGAGTGGAATTCAGCCATGTGATTGAACGTAGCTCCTATGGCACAGCTAGCATTGGTGAGCAGCCAACCTGCCTGATTTAGGTTGCACTTTAACTCATGAAGATGCTCAGCAAGCTAGAAGGAAGTGCTGTGTCCCCCACCACCACCCCCATGTTCCAAAGAGTTTTATTCAGGGCACTGAGTCAGTACAATGGCATTTACAAAAGTAATAACAAAGCAAAGTATTATTCATATATGAACAGTCCTCAGATATCCATTCTGTTCTTAGAGGAGTTCCTGCTGTATTTTCTCTTATTCTCAAGGATTAGCTTTAGAACATATGGACCAAAGGAGCCCTTTTTCTAGATTTGCAAAATCTTGAGTGAAACCTCTCAATGAGTGGATGAATTCATTCATTTTTCTCCATCTTCCCATCAGCTGAGTACCTCTATGTTCTCTACGTCATGAGTGACACAAGAACGGTCCCTCACTGGAAAGAGTTGAGAGAGGAGAAAGTGATGGGGGCATTTTACAAGATGCCTCCAAAGAACACAAAAAGACTTTCAGAGAACAAGGATGTTTCATGGGATTTCACTTTTAAGAAGCACACCGCCTGGTGTCCTTGCTGTCTTGTGTTGGTTTTCTGGTCTCTCTCCTGTTGTGTCGCACCCTTATGAGACCACAGAAGTCCTTTTTCTCACACTTCACCACCCATTAGTTTGATTTTTCCTTGAGCAACAAGTGCACCCTTGAACTTGAGCCTTGTGAAATCCATGCAGGTTGCATTCCTCTGGGGTGTCCGCAGAGAGAAGCACCAAGGAAAGCCAGCTGCTTCCCCTGCCCAGCTTCTGGGTTCAGGATCTGTCTCCCAGCTGGACCTTGTTGTAAGACCCTTCCTCCTCCATCTGCGTTTTGTGTGATTTCTCTTCTTTCTTTTTCTTCCTAAACATTTTTGCTATGGAATATTTCAGTGATACATAAAAGTACACAGAGTAGCACAATCAGCACACACGTGTCCTTAATCCAGGCTTTGCTAAAGTCTTCCCTGAGTCCTGTTTACTACAAATGTGTTTTTCACTCCTGGGCTTGTTCACTGATGGGCATGGATCTACTCCTGCCATACCATCTTACCTTGTGTTACTTCTACTTTGTTTTTCTTTGGTGCTGTCTCCCCTCCTTCCTCACTTCTAAAGGGTTGATCTAGTTATTTTATTCTTTTATATATTTTACACACACACACACACACATCATCTCCTTTATTTCACATTTTCTCTTGAATATAGACTGGGGATAAAATTGTAAGTTAACTTTTACTTACCTTCAGTATTATGATGACATCTTTCCATTGCGTTCCATTTCCTATTATTGCTGATGAAATGTCTTCCATCAATCTCACTGTAGTCTTTTATAGATAATCTATTGTTCCTCTCTGGGTGCCTTTCAGAATTTTATTTTTCCCTGAACTTTCACTATATTGTTTCTAGATGTGAATTTGTTTTTATGTACCTAAGTGACTAGGGGCAATTTCTTAATCTTTGATCTCATATTCTTAACAATTCAGCACAGTTCTTAAAAATCCTCTGGCTTTACATGTCGTTACTCATCTTTTCTGTCATCTTTCCTGGGGCTCCTTTTAGCAATATGCTGTGGTTTTCATTCTGCACTGCAGGTCTTGCAATTCTTCCTCCAAGTTTACAACCTCACCCTTTTTTTGTCTTGAATTCAGGTAAGTTCCTTATCCATGTTGAGTTTATAATTTCAGTGTGTGTGTGTGTATGTGTGTGTGTGTGTGTGTTTATTTTAGAAGTCTATTTTGTCCTTTTGAAAACTTGGCTTTTAATAAAATATTTCTATATTTTGCCTATGGATGTTTTATTTCCTTCCCATTTATTTGCAGATATAATATGGAAATAGCACTGGTTTCATTCTGTTATTTCTTATTCATAAATAAATGTGTGACTTTGCCATTGGTCTGTCTGTAGACACCCTCCAGGTGGTGCATCTCCTGTGTCTTCTACAGTTTTGACTGTGAGTTCATCAACAGCAGGGCTTTGCTCAGGGTTAATCTTGTGTATTCGTAGTTGTAAAGACATTGCTACAGGATAGTTTTTGGTCTAGGTTCCTCTGGGATTCACAAGGTCAAGTCACAGTATTGTGTTGAACCCGTGGCCAAGGTTCCTGCCATGTGAATTTGGATCAACCTCCTTGGCATGGAGAAGTATTGAGGATCTCAGTTTTCACAGTTTTTTCTACTGATGGCCCCAACTGATAGTTACCATTCCTGCAAATCACAGAGTCTTCTATTTCCTGGTGGGAGAGTTCTTCTTCTCTCCTGATTTTATTCAGAACTGAGTTCCTTCCTGATTCATCACATGTCTGCCAGATCACCTGCCTTGGGTAGAAATGAAACCTCACCCCCAACAGTATGTGTCTGCTCTAGGTTCCTCCTGGTTCATTTAGCATGAACGCTTCTCGGCATTCTGCCTATGAACACCTGCTGTGTACCTAGCAATTTCTCTGTCTTGGTCTCATCTAAGTGGAAAATAATTCTGTTATATTTTAGGAAGCATTTTCATTAGGGTAATGGTGCTTCTCACTTCTGCTGACATTCCCTTACTCATTTTCTTAGCTTGTGAAATTATACTCTGCTGTTTTAGTTTTCTTTCTTTTTGATAAATTATCTTGTGTGTGTGTATTTGTAGTTTTTTGAATTTTTAATTAACCAATAATGATGGCATATATTTATGGGGCACAGTGTGATGTTTTGATATGTGTATACATTATGTAATGATCAACTCAAGGTCCTAAGCATATTCATCACCTGAGGTTTGTTCAAAAAGGGAGAGTGCTGGGCTGGGGATGTGGCTCAGTAGTAAAAGCACTTGCCTACCATGTGTGAGGCCCTGAGTTCAATCACTGGCACCACCAAAAAAAAAAAAAAAAGGTGGGAGTTGCTGGGTGAGTGAATGAATGAGTGATTAATAAAGGAGGAATCTGTTACTTATGTTACTTGGGAAGGATCAGCAAAAGGAAGTGCTTTTAGAAAGGGGGCCTGATATTATCCTTATTCAGTCCATGATTTTTTAATCTGGTTCCAGTTTTAGAATTTAAATAAGTGGCAATTAAATTATTCATTGGCTCTTCCTTTTGGAGGGGTTGTTTTATTTACCCTGACTGCTTGTAGTATAACTTTATTAGAAATGGCAACTACATTCAAAAAATGATCAAGCATTAAATGTGTCTATGTTTTAGTTGTTTTATCAAATTGTCAGCAAAACTGAATGGTTATGTTAAACCAGGTATGAGTAAAATGTTTAAAACAAGGGTATAACTTTTTTCTAATCAAGTTTAGTTAAATACAATGAGTTTCATTAGCACAAGTAAAACTAATAATATGCTATTTTACTTAAGAAAATGAATAGCCAAAGTATAATGTTAAATATCTAGAACTATTATTTCTTAGAACTTTGATTTTCTGATATCAGTTTCATTACTCATTTCAGTGCTCAATGCTCAGTAATGCCTTAATACTCACTTCAAAAGAGTCACTTTTATTTTGTTATTATACCTTAAAAAGAAAACAGAAAAAGAAGAGAGTTTAATGATAGCGTCATTCCTGTCCATTGAAACAGACCTGATTGATTTTCTAAACATAAATGATGGAGAATAACTATTATGCATGCAGTTTGCTTTGGTGGGTAACTCAGTATGTGGAACAGGTGTCTGGGGCAGAGCAAGTCAAGAGAGGCTCATGGAAGATGGAGTTGGAGGAGCAGTAGGAGAGGGCAGGTCAAGTTGATCCTGCAGCCATTTTGAGAACTATAGATTTCTTTCTGGGTACTGTGAGAAACCATGGCAGATTCTGAGCAGAAGATATGATCTGTCTCTACTTGGAAAGGGTTGTTCTTGCTCTTCTGGGGGCAGGAAGGAAATAGGATGACCTATGTGAAGGTTTGTACTAACATAGCCATGGACGTGGTAAAGTGCGGTCCAACTCTGGGATACGTTGTGAAGAACTTGCTGTGGGGTTGGTTATGAAGGATATGAGAAGTTAAGAGTGGTTGGTTTTCATTTTTGTTTTGCATGAAGGCATAATCTGGAAAATTTAGGACTTGGGTAGAATTTAAATCCACCGGATGAGATGAGCTCACCTAAGAGGAGTAGAAAAAGAAAACTGTAGGCCTTCCATCGAATAAAGTGTGTATGAAAAACCAAATCCTCAGTCCTTGTCATGTGAAGGGGAAGTTTCTTAGTCGGCCAAAGGCAGCTCTTTTTCCCTCTTGCATATCTTAGGACCTTCAAGTGGCCAGAACATTTTGAAGCTAAGACCTACTATCAGGGAAAGGCTGCTCTCATAGTGGTGAATATTTAAATACCTTTTCCTCCTTTTAACTTTCACTTCTGTTTATTACTGAATTCCCTTTCATTTTGAAGTTCTGTCATTTAAAGAACAGGAATTTGTATTATTTCATGCTGACTTACAACTAAAAACTTCCCTCCCTCAGTTATTTTCTTCTTTGCTGAACCCTTGGGACAGACATGAGCAGAGGCTTGACAGAGCCTCCCCTGGGTGGGCCGTGAGGGCGATGGAAGGAGTGAGTGAAGTCAGTACACCAAATAAAACCCCACAGGAAGACACCATGTTTACCCACAGCAACAACTTATGATAAATTTGATTTTCAAACTTTTGCAAGGAGGTTTATCTGTGGGGTTTTTCCAACGAATGAAGATTTCATCCTGGTCAGGGCCATTTTTCCCCATCAAAGAAACAGAACAGAGACAGGGGAAGACCTTGTCTCAAATCAGTCTTTTCCACAGAGGTGACAATATACTTGATCAAAGTGCCAAAGTCAAACATCACTGCAAAAAGGTGTGATTTTTCCTGCCTCATGACAAGGAAGAGTCAAATCTGCTTTTCAGTCTGTATATGAATCAGTTATGCTGGTGTGTTTAAAAGAAGCAGCTTTGCAACCAGAATGTTAATTACAGTTAATTAAGTTACACACACATCTTGGTATGCTTAATGGGCCTGAAGAGGCTTTTGATAGAAGAGGAGGGATGAATGGTGATAAAAGAGTTTTTGAGCAACATCGCTTTGCCTCGTGGTATTGCTGTTCCCTGTGTCTTGGTCTGTGTGGATGGCTTTGACAAAGTACCATAGACCGCATGGCTTGTAAACAACAGAGATTCATTTCTCACAGTCCCAGAGGACAGAAGCCTGCAGTCAGAGTGCCAGCATGGTTGGGTGCTGGTGAGGACCCTCCTGCAGGCTGCAGGCTGCCATCTTCTCCCTAAGAAGACGTGGCTAGCCCTCCAGCCAGTGCTCATAGGGCACTGAATCCCACTCATGAGAGTCCACTCTCATCCCCTAGTCACACACTCATGGGCCCATCTCCAGATACTGTCACATTTGGGATTAAATTTCAACATATGAGTTTGGAGACACTCAGCATCCAGTTCATAACAACCTGGCAGCAGGCTATGTTGGGGTCATCAGAACAAGAATACCGGTTTGGCCTGAACTCCAGTGCTGGACCTCCTCTGGCTAGGCTTGTCGGGGACAGAGGTTCTGGGTCTGACCTAGGCAGTAAGACACTTTTCTATATTCAAGAGCATATCACCCACAAGCATAGTTTTCCATACTTCTTTGCTTTCTGTTGTCTTTTGTTTTGTTTTATTTTATTTATTTTTGCTTAATTTTGCTGGCTTGAACCTCCAGTGTAATGCTGAATACAGGTAGCCCCAGCACAGCCCCTTGTAACTCATGATCTTAGGATGGAGTATCTGGCCTTTTTCTCTCAAATACATCCACTGCGAGTTTTTAATAGGATACCTTTATCAGGATGAGGAAATTCCACTTCATTCATACTGTGTGAAGTGTGTTTATCATGAAATAGTATTGAATTTTATCAAATGCTGTTTATCAGCTATTGGGATAATCATAAAATTTCCCTCCTTTATGTTGTTAATATGGTATATTACATTGGTTGATTTTCAGATATTAAGCCAACTTCTGTTTCTTGAGTAAATCCCACATTGTCATGGTACAAAAACCCTTTCATATGTGGCTAAATTTGGTTTGCTAATATTTTGTTAAGATTTTTTTACCTATATTCTTAAGAGATATTGGTCTCATGTTTTGATTTCTTGTGAGCTTTTCCTGGTATTGCTGTCAGGGTTATACTGACCTCATTAAATGAGTTAAGAACTGATTCTTCTTCTCTTATTTCCTGGAAGAATCTGTGAAGAATCTGCATTAATTCTTTTTTAAATGATTGGAAGAATTCACCAGTGAATGGGCAAAAGCTGTTCTTTGCAAATAGTATGTTCTTATTCTTTTTTTAATTTTTTTTAATTACTAAGTCAGTTTCTTGGCTTTTATGGGTGAATTTAGTCAAATTCTCAATGTCTTCTTGAGTCAGTTGGTGTATGGCATAACAGTTTTAAGAATGATCATGCCTGCTTAAATATACATCTGTCAAACATCCCACCAAGGCAAATAGATAATTATATCAGTAACATTAGTTCTCCTTCTATCAGCACCATGCCTTAGTAGATCCTGAATTTTGAGGAAAGATAAAAATAGTTATCTTCAGATATATCTAGAAAAATGATCACCAGCTCTTTTGGGATGTTCTTCACTGTATCTAATACACTATTATATTCAAATATTAATAGCAACATTGTTTTCTCAGGCTCCAATATGTTTATTTGACCTGATTCCAGAATATTCAAGGTGTCTGACAAATGTTTTAATAGCAGAAAAATTATTCCTTAAAAAAACCAAAATAAAACAAAACAATGAAATGAATTTTAGAAAACAAGGGCCTTTACAACTCATTATAGTACAGAAATCCATTACTCACACTCTGATTCACAAACTAAATCAAATGATTTAGAGTAGATTAACCATAATAATAACTACATATGTTCACGTGTGTGCAATTAAAGACTAATATAGTTCCCAAATCACTTGTCTATTTATAATAAAATTCAAGGATGTCATGACCCAAGAGATATGTAGATATTTGCTCAATACTCCTTTTAAAAAAGGAACTTTTTTTCTAAAAGAAAAGAAATTTGCAGAAGTAACTTTGATTTCTTCCTAGGTTTCTGCCTTACTAGTAACAATATAGTACCATAAAAATAGATAAATAAATATAAAAAACTTCATTCAGTTAATGGATTATAATTCAACAACAGAAACATAAATTAACTCAGATATTTCAGTGAAGGAATTTAATAAGAAATATTTAAAGAATGAAGGAAAAACAGAAACCAAAAAGAGGACAGATAATAAAGCAGTCCAGATATTTGCAACAAGGAGAACCTGCTAGTGTCCTTGGTTTGTAAGGAAACAGATATAGGTGTTGGTAGAAAATACTCAGGCTCCTAGGCCTTCCAAAAGGTGCTAGGAGAATCAGAGCAAGGTCTCCTGGCCAGAGCTGAGATGAAGGCATGTGGGTATATCTGACAAGTATCTTGGACTTTAGAGGAGGCAGGGGTAGCAGCTCATCTAGAGAAAGCCTCTCAGTAGAGAACAAGAGTTAGATAAATAACTTCACAATAATATAATAAGCCTTCTTCCTTCCTTGAGTTCCAATTTTCATCAGTACTTCCCATTGGCCAGCCTTAGCTAAAAACATGGATAATGAGTCTGAGTTTCCAGCCCTCTGAAAAATAAATTTCCCAAATTTGTTGAAATAATCAACCTCCAAATGCTAGAAGTTCTGCCAACAGCAAGCAGGGGAAACACACACACACAAGCACACAGTATATCATAGTTGAATAGTCAAACTATAAGTGGGGAGGGCTTAGATGCAACCAAAGGTGGGGGGGGGCCATTATGGACAAGAGGTCAAAGGCAGAAGTGACAGCTGACCTTCTCACCAGAAACTATGGAAGACAGAAGACAATTGAACATCTTCAAACCACTGATGTAGACATCAACCTTGACTCTAACATGGAATAAAAATATTCCTTGTTTAAGTCAAGGTAAAATAAAGACATTGTATAAGTAAATGAGAAGCTGAGGGAATTCACCACTAGGAAACCTGCAGTAAAAGAAATGAGAACAGAAGTTCCTCAAACTGAAGTGAAATGATGTTACAAGGAAACTTGAAACTGCAGGAGAGAAGGAAGAGCACTGCACATGCTTCATATGTGAGAGACTATAAAAAGGCGTATGCTGGATGTAAAGGCCAGTGGTTTATCACAAAAATAAAAATATGTACAGAGAATTCTAGTGTATAAGAGAATGGGATTATATTATTGTGAAGATCTTATGCATTTTTTGAAGTGATACAATATTAGTGCTAAGTAACACCTGATAAGAATGTATGCTTTAATTCTGTGAAGTCATCATACCATAGTGACACATGCACACTCATGTTGACAGCAGCACAATTCACAATAGCTAAACTATGAAATCCACCTAAGTTTCCATCAACAGATGAATGGATAAAGAAAACATGGTTTATATACTCAATGGAGTTTTATTTAGCTGCAAATAAAAACAAAATTATGTCATTTACAGGAAAATGGGTGGAACTTGAGACATTATGTTAAGCCAAATAAACCAAACTTAGGAAGTCAAGAGTCATATGTTTTCTCTCACGTGTGGAGGCTAGAGAGGAGAAAGGAAAAGGAAGGTGGGGAAGGAATGAGGATCTCATAAAAATCAAAGGGAGATCAATAGAGGAAAGGGACCAAGGGTAGAAGGAGGGGAGAGAGGGGAAGAGTTGGCAAATGATATTATCCAAATTATATTGTTATATTGTGTGCATGTCTCAATATGTAACTAATTTCATCACGTACAACTATAACGCATCAATAAAAAAGTGTGAGAAGAGATAAAGAAATGAAAAAGAATGTATACTTTAATTCTTGAATAATTATTAAAAAAATAAAAGAAGTAGAGCTAAAAACCAATACAGGAAAATTTTAAAATACTATGAATATATTCAATTAATGAAAAATGGCCATAAAAAGAGGAATAAAGGAATAAAAGAAGGTGAGACAAACAGAAAACAAATAGTACGGTGGAACTTTTAAAATAATAGCAAAACATGTAGTGGGCTAGATCACACAAACAAAAACTGCGTGACAAATGACAGTAACAAGGTGAGATTAAATTCAAGCATCTGAAATGTGAAAAGACCAAATAAATCAGATAAAAGCAGACCAAGCCACATACTGCCTGAGAGATGTGCTTTCAATACAAAAGACAAGTATGAGGAAAGTAAAAGGAAGGAAAATATATGATATAAACAATAAGCACATAAACTACTGTACACATAGAATACCAGACAAAGTAGACATAAAGACAAAGAAGTAGTAACAGAGATAAAGAAAGAGGTTGAATAATGATTAAAGGTCATCAAACCATAAGTAATAAATGTGCTTATACCTAATAAACAAACTATAAAATACATGAAAGCAAAAAATCAGAATAAGGCAACTCCACAATCATAACTAAATGTTTACTATGCCTTTTCTAGCTCTTAGTGTTCAAAACAGGATGATGAAACATGAGCAAGATTGTCAAATTCCTAATCACTATTTTATAGGGTACTAGACTCAACTGCAGAATACCTGTTATCTCAACTACACAAGTCAAGGAGTATTGACAAGATATAGCCCATGCTAGGTCAGAAAAGCCCCTGAACACGTTTGAGAAGACTGAAGTGAGTTTAAAAAGAAGCAAAATGCATTCTGTTGTCATGTATAACTAATTAAAACAAATTTAAAAATTAATATATATAATAAAATAAATAAATCTTACAGCCTGATATTTAATCACACCAAAATCAAACAAGAATCAGTAACAGTAGAATATTTAAAAACATTCCCAAATATTTCGGTATGAGAAATATGGTTTCAAATAACCCACAAGTCAAACAAGAAATCACAAGAGAAACTTTAAAGTGTTTAAATAGCAAGAGATAATATATGAAAATGTGTGGGATGCAACTAATACAGTAATTGAGGGGAATTTGTTGCTTTAAAATTCTTACATTAGAAAAAAGGAAAAATCGATTGTCTAACGTTGCAGCTTAGGAAGGAAGAAAAGATGAGCAAATTAGAATCAAGCAAGTACGAGAGAGTAGACAATAAAGATAAAAGGAGAAATCCACAAAATGGAAAACAAATAGCTAAGATGGGAGTTTTAAAATAACAGGAGAAAATGCAATGGACGACAGCAGAGGACCAAGAACAGAGGCACAAATAAACACACATCAAGAGCAGATGGTGAGAGGCGAGATTAAATTCCAGCCTATCAAATGTGGAAAGATCAGACAGGCCAGGTTAGAGCAGACCCAGCCACACACGTCTACAAGAGAGATGTGTCTTCCCAGGTTGTGGAGGGGCTCTGCTGGTCTAGTATAGGTTATATCTTGGTCAGAAGAGAAAATTAATAAAGCCAAAACCTGATTATTGGGGGAGGAAAAGGGTTTAAAAAATTCCTGAAGCACTAGTAAGTCTAAGAAGAAGAGAGAGAACCTAAGTACCCAAAATAACCTTATGGGGTGGGGGAGCTCACTACAGCTCTTCAAAGAGAAGCAAGAGAAACTCGAAATGTTGTAAGTCAGCTGACTGCAAAATAGTTTATGATTCAGATAAAATGGGAGGATTCTTTGAAAACACAACTTACCAAAAATAACATGTAACAGAACATTTAAATGGCTGTGTAATCTATTAAATTTATTGAACTTGTTTTAAAATTCTTCCCACAAGAGAAGCTTTATATCCAGATGATTTCTGTGTGAATCCTACCAAACATTTTGAGATATCAAAACAGGTCAATTATTAGCAAGTGTCTTAACTGTGAATGGATAAAAAATGTTCTGTCTATGTCAAGAGGCAGAAAGGTCAGGGCCACAAAGGAAATGCCACATCTACACTATGTGCAGAAGATCTCGCTGTGATCAAAAGACAGAAAGGCTGGAAATAAAGGTGGAGAGTAGCGATTCTGGGAGGAGCTTACATAAAAAAAGGACACTGAAATAATAAGAATTTCTGATAATAATAGAATCCAAGAGAGAGGAAATACACATGTGAAAAAGAAAGATGTTATTATGGAGCTGTCTCCAAGAAAATGTAACAATCATCAATCTCTATGTACTCCAAAATCTTTTTGAAATAAAGAAAGCAGAAATTAAAATGTTCAGCTCTATTGACAAACTCACAATCTTAGTTGAAAATGTTTACACACTCTAGTGTGGAGAGTCCAAGTAAGTCAGCCTTTTGGGATTTGAGTAACTCATCAAACTCCCCTAATAGCTGTATTTAGAGAGTATCTTTGTTACCAACCAAAAACAAGCTATGTATCATTTTCAAAACTCCATGATATGGTGAAGTAAAGCATACTTGCCATACTCCAGAAGAAGAATAAATTGTCAACGTAGAAATAATAGAGGGTACCATCTCTAATCAAATTTAATGAAAGCTGAAATAGCAAAGAGAAACCAAAAATAATCTCCTTGTAAAATTTTAAAATCAGACTTCTGAATTATTCTTGCATTAAAGGGAAATAGAAATTGAAATTAGTCTTCTCAGAAAAGAGTGACAATGAGGAGCTCTAAATCAAACCCTGCAGGATTTGCTCAAAGCAGTAATTATTGGAATATTTGTGTTCTTAAATGCATTTATTAGAAAATACAAAAGAATGGTAATAGATGACACAGAGGAGAAAGAACAATGCAAGTTTCAATAAAGCAAAAGGAATAGTCAAAGTTGAATTCAAAACTAATAATACAGAAAATGATCAGAAAGCAGAGCCTTTAATAATAAACCGAAAATTCATTTCTTGAGATCAACAAAACATGCACATCTTGAAAACAACCCATCTAGGAAAAAAAAGAGAGAAATGGCATTACACACAAGAAACAATCCCTTTAAATATGGGCACTTTAAATTACAAAAGAACAGTACATAAAATATTACACATTTGAAAATGCAAGTGAAATAGGTAATTTTCCAGGAATATCGTCAAAATGGACTCAAGAAATACAGTCAGTAAACATTGCCATGAAAAGTCTAGTCCTAAAGACAGAACCTGGGTCAGGAATGCAGTTGCATAAAATTAAATCTTGACTAGACAGCTTAATAGAGGTATAACTTTAGGCAAGTTTCTCAACTTCTTGGATCCTCAATTTGTCTTTGGAAAAAATGCAATAGTAATAATAACTGCTATATAGGATTATTATGAGGGTAAAGTGAACTATACCTATAGAATCCTCAGCATAACCACCACCATTACCATCAACATCACATCATCACCACCAGCATCATTGCCATCACCATTATTATCATAATTACCATCATCATCACCATCACCATCACCATCATCACCAGCGCCATCACCGTTATCATCATCATCACCATCACCATGATCACCATCAATCACCATCACCATAATCACTACCATCACCATCATCACCATCACCAGTACCACCACCTTCACCATCACTATCAAATAATTTTAAAATAGTTTTAAAGTTGAATTTTACCAAACCATCAAGAAGGAAACATTCATGAAACAGTTCCGGATGAGAAAAAAGATGTACTGTTACTGAGCTCAGCCGTCTGAAGCCAGTGTTACCTGGAGAGTGAGAAAGAAGAAGGAGAGTATAGACTCAGAGAACCTGTCAGACTGCTTATATACAACTGCAGGAGATGGTGGCAAACCAGAGGGCATCAGTGGATCCTCACATCCCCCTCAGTCACAGGATTAAGGACAAGAGTTCTCACACCTCTGAGGTGTGGACTGCACACACTCCCATCCCCCCCTAGTCTACAACCCAGGCTGGAGGCTCTGAGAGGACATGTTGGGACTGAGTCCATCTCAGACCCAGGGGCTGGGAGCCACGGTCTCTTGGCTTTATTACAAGGAACAAGCATTGGAGTGATGTGAGGTGGGAGAATGTTCTAGATGGGGGAAGTTAGGTGACACATGGAGCTTATCTCCTTCAGACTGTGTCAGTCTAGGGCAGGGATCACATCTGACTTTTGTACCATGGCATCTCTTATGAGCTGGCCCATGAGAATGGTCAATCTGGGATTATTTGATGTATGTACACCCTCCTCGCAGTCTGATGGTTACTCATGAAATGTAATTTTTATGAGAAAAAAAGGTTATTATCAGGCCAGATATTTGAAAGCACTGTGAATCACGGCCAGGACATGACTCAGGGCCCAGTACATCGCTGGGTCAGGCTCAAATGGTGGTTTGAACTCGAGTTTTTGTAGCTCTTGCTTGATGTGTGTGTGACCCTGCGGTCATCTCATAATGGAGTCAATGTCTGGGGTGTGAGCTGAGTGAAGCCCTCTTGTCATGATAGCATCAGGGACATGACCCAGAGCACTCACGGCTCACTTTGTTTCTCTTCTGCTGGGGCCCACAGCCTGTGCTTGCCGGGTGATTTCAGCTTGCTGACGATTTGCAATTTGGGAGTGTTGCTCTTCTTCTCAGCACCAGATCTTATGTTTCTTGATAATCTCGGACCAGCCTCAAGGCACAGGCTGTATTGTTTTCTCAGACACCACCTGACTTCCCCTTGGATGTGCCATTCTAATTTCATCTTTGAGTATTGTTATTGCTTCAGCCCTATTTCATCCTCCTGATATTTTTCCCTCAGATTGAATAAATTTTAAAAGGTTGATTTGTTTAATTATTTAAGGACCACTCAGAAATGCATATGACTCCAAGTGGCTTGGGGGACTGACGCAGAAGGATAGCGAGTTCAAAGCCAGCCTCAGCAACTTAGCAAGGCCCTAAGCAACTCAGTAAGACCCTGACTCTAAATAAAAATAAAAAGGGCTGGGGATGTGGCTCAGTGGTTAAGCATCCCTGGGTTCAATCCCTGGTACCAAAAAAAGCATTTTAAATGAACCTGTAACCTGCCAGTGGCAGATTCTAACCTAGTGGCTGTTTTTCGTGTGGTTGCAGGCTTCCTTGTTCATTGGCTCAACAGAGCGTGCAAATGATAGGCCTCGTGGAATCTTGGGAGAACCTCAATAAACTTAGATGCTTCTGTGTTGAACACAATCAGGTCTGGTTGGGTGGGACTAAAAAAGGTGGGGACTCAGAGTTTCCAGGTGGAGGAGTGGGGACAGGGCATGAAGTCTTTGAGGTCATCATGGCAAAGCTGCCTGATGCAGCATCTGCTGGCACATCAGTGGCAGGACAAAGGCCACTGAGATGGAGGATATGGCCAAGCGTGGCACCATAGGGAAGTCATATATATATATATATATGGGAATTTCACATGGAAATATATATATACACACCCCTGCAAAGAACTGATGCTTCTAGGGCAGCGTTGGTAAGTCAGAGCAAGACGGTCGACCTTAACAGTACACACTTTACCATGGACTTAGGTCTCATTTGTTTTAGCTTCACTCTCATTTCTCAGCAAAGCTCTCAAAGATTGCAGCGCCCACTCAGTCCAGTCCTAATGAAGCCCAGAGCACTCCTGGTAGCTTTCCAGAATGGCAGGCTCGGGATCTGCTAACCTGTTGCCTTCTGTTTCCTGGTAGGACGACCGTCCTCGGCGTTTCCTTTGGAGCTGCGTTCCTCTCCCTTGGCCTCATCCTTTTTGTCTGCTTTGCTGGACAGCTTTTGGTAGGTACTTCATATACGGGGCTTTTTGAACACTGTGTTCATTTTATAAAACTGAATTTCTTGCTTAAAACATTCGAATACAGGGTGCTTACTGATTTGCATTTCATAAGTGCGATTCCCAGCACAGGAACACATGTCCTTCAGATCAGCCCAGGATGTGCACTGAGGCAGCTCATGGACAACTAAGGTGCTAATCTGAAGATTATTTAAAGTGTTGGATGTCACACCATAAAATAATGTTTTTGCTTAGTTGTTTCTGTCAACATTTGTTATCGTCTGCTTTAAGTTTTCTGAGTATCCACACCCATGAATATCAGTGTAAGAGGGAAATTTTCTTGAACAGGGGCATTAAAATTTAAACCAAATACATTTTTACATCCACTTTTACATCTGCTTTCAAGATATAAAATTTTGGAATATTTGAAGATAACAAAAGTTAAAATATCTTACATTAGTATTTTAATTTTAGCCAACCAGGGCAAACATTTATGGTTCACATACTTGTTTTGGATTTGAGTTAAATCTACACTTGTTCTTGAGTGTAAAGCAAGCATTGCTAGCTGCCTTGTGTGTGCAAACTCTGCTCACTGTAGGGTAGTTCAGATCTTTCAAATTGCACTGAAAACTCTCCCCCAAATGAGATTGTCATTTCTGATTTACTCAAGTGCACACCCAGAGTCTCGTGTCTCTGAAAATCCTCTGAGGACAGTATAGGCTGTGGAGAGGAGAGGTCAGATCGGAGGATGACCCACACTGAAGGACTGGGCCAGGGGTCCTTGTCAAAGCTCTCAAGTCTTGCTATGCTGTGGCGCCTGTCCCCAGTCATTCCTTGGGGTGGAAGCACAGGGCTCCGCTGTGTCTCTTCCTTGCCCACAGAAGCCTCCACAGCCCGTTTCTCAAGGGCCCTCATTGTGACTCTGTTGGAAATCCCAGCCTCCTAAGGCCATCGATAGCCTTGTGCCTGAGAAGCCACAGTTTTCATTTTCTATTCCCAGGACTCTGGTTTCGGTGTGGGGTGGTGGTATGTATTTTGGGTTTCAGGCTGATTTTTCTTCCCACTAAATTGTTACAGAAAAGAAGCTCAGGGCTGAGGCCCAAAGAAGCTCAAGAACAATTCTCCTGCCTCTGTGGGGATGTTGCTCTTTCTGATGCCTGCCCTCAGCCTGCAGAGAATCTCTGCTCCCTCTTAGAGCCCTTGCTCTGTCCTGTGACCAGCCTGTGTCCCCTGAGGGCTGTCAAGAAGCCATCCATAGCTCCAATTCTCCTCTCTTTCCCAGGGACCTCCCAAGCCCCTGACCACTCACACATGCTAGGAAAGGCTTTTTCCTTGTGGTGTCTCAGAAGATTCCCTGGCTACAGATGGCCTGGTACCTACTTCCTGCTCAAGAAGACTGTACCATGCCAGGGCCCAGGGAGTCTAACCTTGAAGAGGTTTATTCTTCCTGAACCTGGGCCAATGGATCCATGAATGAGATACCCGTGGCGCTGGCTGCAATCCTCTGCCCAGGCGTGATGCTTGTTAATTCCCAGAAGGAATTCTCAGCCCAATGAGCATTCAAACCACTCAGTGAGGACTTTTAACTGCCAACATCCTGCACATCAATGTATGAGAGGTTTAAGAAGGCTTAGGTATGCTTTGTATTTGACTCTCCAGATTCTTTACAAAACTCTGTATATCCCAGATAGTCCACAGTGGACCTGGAGAACGCGGCTCCACCTAACTGCTCATGCCCTGGTCCCGTGGAAGCCTGCCAATGCTGTGAGTTCTTAGGATGATTGGCATTTTCCTGTGAATTAAATCCTGAGCTTATGAAGGAGTGCTTAATGCTCCAGACTTACCTTCTACTTACAGACATTGTTAACCTTCTGCAAATGGAAATGCCAAAGGCAGAAAGGGGCTGGTAATGCCAGCGTCAGATTCTCTGAGTGAAGAATCAGACTCAGCAGCTCCCATAAAAGCAGTGGCACGAAGGTAAGCCTTGCTGATGCCTTTCTTCCTGGGGCTTAGTCCTTGTCACCTTCTGTGGCACAGAAGGCATCACATAAGGAAATTGAATCGGTCACTTCGTAGCTCAGTTTTATGAAAAAAGAAAAATATCAAAATGGGCAAAAGACGAGGGTGAAAATACAATGCAGATTTTGTTCTGTTGGCAGGAAAACAATTAGGATATTTGTTCAGTAGCATGTTTTGAAAACTGCACCAGGAATTCCTTTCTTGTTATCATTGCTTCTTGCCCAGCCCAGCCTTCTCTGTGCCCCTCGCTGCCACCAGCGCTCTCCCAGGCTTCCTGCAAGAATGCCCCCTCGGGGTGCCCACTTCTCCGTTAGAGCCCTAAGCTGAGCCGACCACCCTCCTAGAAACCTTCTTGGAATCCACCAACCCAGGTGACTGGCCCTTCTTTGGGCACCACAGGTCTTAGGACTGTGCCATACAGTTTATCCCTCATTTCACAATACCTCATCTGACCTCTAAATTTTTTCCTATTTTGTTTGCCTCAGTTTAAGACAAGAATGTTTTCCTAAACTGGCTTTCTCTCTCCCACTGGACCTAGTAAAATTCTGTCCACGTAAACATGTCTAATAAGCAGATGCTGAGTAAGTGCCTGGACTTCTGGTTGTTCCTGTGAGCCTCCTCTGCCCAGGCTCCATGTAAGTCCTCCCTCATTTCACAGATGCTCAGGTAGAGTGAAAGAGGTCTGGAGGGGTGTCCTCCTTCTGCACTGGAATCCCTCACCCAAGTACACTGGCATCCTCTAATCTCCTGACCTTGAGAAGCTACCGCTGAAGAGCCCACCTTTCCCCACCAGCCACCTGGTACTTTCTGCTGGGCTTCCTGCTTTGAGTCCTTGCTTTTATTCTGTTAGATGGAGAAATCTGCAGTGAGTTGTCTCAGCTGGACATTGCTCACTGCAATACTTGGGACCCTTGAAAGACAGGATAAATATTTAATGTCAGGGAGCTTGAAGGCAGGCCAGGTTCCCAAATGTGTTTCCTGGCACTGCCGCTCAGCAAACATCCCATCCTCATCTTTACCCAGGTTCAGCCCCTTCTGAGCTCCATGCTCTGGCTCAGCTGCATCCCTGCTCCACTGGCCTGCCGCGGTGTCCTCCTGCACGGGATCTGAGTCACGTGCCCCATGAGGGTCTTTGCATTCTGTTTCTGATTCTGGTGTGAACCTCAGAATTGTAAAACTTGGGAGCAGAAAAGGAACCAGAGACAATCTTGTCCTGCCCTTCAGTTTTTGGATGGAGGAATCAGGGCTCCAGAGGGTCATGCACTTTCATGATTTTCCACTTTCAATTATTAAGAATAAAAGATGCTTCTGTGAAAAAAAAATACAAGAGGATCCATAATTGGACCTCTTAGGGTTGTAATGGATTCTGGGTTGAAAACATGAGTGTGATGATCAGGCCTGCATATCCTTGCTAGCTGGATTAGAGCCCTCAGACTCAATTCAGACTGCTGATGGTGGGTGAGGGCCCCCAGCCAATCACAGATTGTAATGAACACATGTTATATTCAAAAGGCTCACTCACTCTGCCAGATACTTGGCATGTACTGGCTCATATGTCCTCACAAGAGTCCTTGGAGGGAATGTCCACTCTACAGTCCATGACATGGAGGCTTATGGATGCAACGTAACCTGCCCAGTGATATATAGCAAGTGGCAGTTGGAGCCAGAAGTGGAACCCAACTTTGCAACCTTGTGGTGGGAGGCGAGTTGGATAGGGCCAGGCAGTGTAATGTCCAGCAAATGGGATCCAGCAGGACTCATGGACATGGGCCAGGATGGCATTAAGGTTGCCTCATGGTGTCTGATGAGCACCCACTGATCAAAATCACATTAGTAAGAGGAGGTAGGCATACACAGGGCCTGATGACTGCTCTCCTCTGGCCTATTTTTCTGATGTACATTATTCCCCTCAAGGTCCAGATTATTTAAAAATGAGTTCTGGGCAATGTGTAATTGCATCTTAAAAGATATTTGATAAAGTGGAAATGAGAACATTAATTTAGAATTGGATTTAGACTTGAAAATATTCAGGTAAGAAAACAATTATAATATCTTGTACAATGTTTCTGTGTGCATGAAAGTTCTTTCAAAGTATTTTCATATATATTATTTTGATAATGAAAACAATTCATTTTATTTAGGTGGAAACTGAAACTAGAATAAGAGAGTCAAGTTCACAGTTTCATTACAGTCAGCAACAAAAGAACAATTATAGTTGTCATTACTGTAACAGTAATAATAATAGGTGCATAGTTACTGTCAGATTTAATGTTCCAAACTACCTGAGATGGACTTACATCTCTATAACAAGTACAAGATAGTGGCTCTACCTAAAAATACCACTACTAAAAAAAATCCCCAAGCCCAAAATTCATCTTTAGAACAAGCCTGCCAGATATGGCAAATGAAAATGCTGGAAAATGTCAGAAGGAAATTTTCTCCCAATGTTGTTACCCTGTGCTTTGTGTAGCAGAGCTCATGTGATGCCAGTCTGCCCATCTCATCCCAAGCGGAGATAAAAGCACAGATACAGGAGTCATATTGGGGAACAGAAAGTAGGTCATGCACCAGCTAATAGGGAAGCTTTCTACCCTGCAGGAGTGCTTTCCCATGGAGTCTATTTTCTCTAATGTCGGTACACACTTGCAGCCTCCCTTTGGCTAAATTCACTGGTGTCCTTTCCTGTCCTCTTTCCTTCAGCTTTCCCTTGTCCATTCATGGGTTTAGGTGTGCCTCTGGTAAACAACATCTGTCTCCAACTTGTCTTCTCTGATCCAAAGTCTCTCTCTTTTACTTAACAAGTGTAAAGCATTTACGTGTATTATAATTACTGCTGCAGTCTTGTTTTGCTTTTTTTTTTTTTTTAACTCACTATGTGTCCTCTTTGCTTTGATTTTTTTCTTCTCTTCTGCCTTCTCTTGACTTACGGAGTCTATTCTCTTTTCTGTCAAGTAACTTGGAAGTGATAAATTCCACTGGTAATTTCTGACCTGGCCTTGATGATTTGGTCTTGGTTTTAGTCATTGCATTAAAGCCTGTAGCTTGTGCATGTGATTTACCAGATGCATTCCATCTGCATCCTGGGGCACTGTGCAGGCGTCACCCTGAGTCTGATCCTCCCTGCCCATTTTCCATGCTTGCGTTGCTTGAATGTTTCTAAACTAAGTTGCTCAAATGATTCATCATTATTCTTGCTTCTGTTTAGCAATTCCTTTGCTCAATGCTCCTTATGAATACCATCTCTCTCTCCAGGACTCAGTTTTCTTCTTACGAAAATGCTTCCTTTCTGTGAAAGCATGTGCATGATAATCAATCTTCATATTATTTTAAAAAATGTTATTTTTTCTAGTTGTGACCATTTATAACACTGTTTTCTAACATTTTGAAATCATGATTGCCTGTTTTCCTGGCGTCTATTGTACTGAGAAGTCTCCTGCCTATCTAATTGCTGTGCCTGGTAGAGGATGTCTTTCTCTGTGGTCATCACAGGATTAGATCTTTGTGGGAAATAGACTCCTGTGTTCAAGTGGGTTCACTTTCATTTGTCCTGTTGGCCTCAGTGTGTCCTCTACCACAAGCTCATCTACACCAGGTCATTGCCCCGTATCTCCTCTTGGCTCTCTTTTCTGTTCTCAAACCGTTATTGGAAGTATGTTGGATCTCTTCATTGTGTCTTCTGTCTCAACCACTTTTGTTTCTTCACTTCTTTAACCTCCTGTGCCATTTAGTTGGCCATTTACTCCTTCTGAAAGCAGCCCTGTCATTGTCTCCTACAACTTGCTGGTTCATGAAGGAGTCTAACCTGCCCTCAGCACCTGTCTCATTTTATGGCCTGTTTCAGATTGTTGTAACGTGGGCAGATCTTGTGCTTATTCAGCTCTCTGGGATCCACTGGCTCTTCCTTATGTGACTACTGCCTTACATGGTTCATGATATTTTTATTGTGAGGTCACGTTCAGTGAGAACCGCTGCCTGCCTGGGGTGGGGACGTCCCTGCCCTCTGGGGTGTAATGCATCATTTACAAGCAGGGTTGTTCTTGCTTCCCTGTAGCCCCAAGGGCTTTCTCTGGGTTTCCACCTGGCTAATAACACTTCAATTTGGGATTCTTATTATGAAGCAGATAATATAACTTCCAACCCAACATCTACATTTAGAGCTCATGTCCGTTACTGAAAGCTGATTGATATTTTCCTGGGCTGATAAGTAGAGTTATTCTGGTTGTCTGCGTGGAAGAAACAGCCTTTTGAAACTTCTGGTTTTATAGAAGGGTCTCAGTCCCAGCTGTTCACCATTTGTAGGCCTGTGTCTTCTTTCCCTGTGGGCATTGAAAGCACCCACTATTTGCTGCCGCACATGTCCTGCTCCGGGACACCCCTGCAAATCAGTCCCTCTCGCACTGAGCTCTCTCTGTCTCTGTCCTGGGGTGAATTTTCTCTGGGTCCATCCTTAAAGTAGTGGTGCATTCAGCAAGCATTTTTGTGTCCCCCTGCTGGACAAACACAGCTCTGGTCTCCAAGGATGCAAAGGCCAGTATGATGTGGGCATTGTCCTCCACCAGCTCTACCTGTGGCCAGAGGCAGGCAGTCAGCAAAAACAGTGCCATGAAGAAGGGGCTGTGAGTGTTCCACAGTGCAAGAGTGGTTGAGGAATGCGGCCCACCCAGGGCATGAGAAAGAAGCAGGTTGACTTCATAAAACATAATGGATTGAAATAAAGAAATCCTCCTATAGGAAATGGAAGTACAGTTAATAATTAAAGTACACATGAGTCTTTATGACACTAAAAGTTAGGAGTAATTAATGCCCCAACATATTCCGACAAGTCTCAGTGGTGGGCCTCAGCCAATTAAATGCCAGAGTAGACATTCCTCCAAGGAAATACTCAAGAGCATATGTTTATAGAACAAACTTAACCACTGTACTTTTGGGGCAAGATTTAACGTGGGGTTTGTTTTTCTAATATTAATAATGTCTTACTCAGCATCCTGATGATTTTATAACTCTTCTGGGTTTATGTTATTAAACTTCACTTTATATAAGCAACTTATTTTTTCAGGCATCTTATCTTATCTTTAAGATGAATACTAATGGAATTTTGAGTGCCATCTACTTTCTAGATCATTAAGTTATGAGGAATTTATTTTACAGCAAGAAGCTACCAGTTGTTTCTGATGCAAGATGTTCAAATTAAGGAAGGGAGGAATGGAGAGGTGGGAGAGAGGGAAATATTTTTGGTAGCATTGTCTTTTCTTGGTTTATTTTTAAATCCAAATAAGGTCTCTGAGCATTTCATTTGCCTGCAGAGGATCTGCCTGTACAAGATGCATCTTGCACCTTTTCCACGGCACTGCGCTGCTCAACCTCCCCAGCACGATTTCTGCAGTAGGGTTTTCCTACAAATGCATTTTCTTTCTTCTTTTCATCTGCTATATTTAGTGCCAGTCCTATGTTTGTTAGTGGGTGAATGCAGCATTAGCAGTCCAGAGCATTTCTGAAGGCCAGCAGTGAATTTGCTGTAAGTTAGAGCTGATCCTAAGACATGGGAGGCTAATGGTCAAGACCAGGAGGGCTTGGGCACAGCAAGGCCAGTAGTTAAGCCAAAGATGGGAGTGAGCACTAGAATGCCCTGGCTCATAGCAGGCTTCTTCCCCATTTCAGCTGACTAGCGGCTGCTAAATAAAGGCCTGAATATTACTAAATGTCCTCATTTCTAATGTTTAATTAGAATGGCCAGGGCTTTGATAAACTTATTTTTTCCCACAAAGACTATATCCAAATGAGGAGTTTTGTTTTGTTTTGTTTTGTTTTTTGCCTGATACATTTAAAGATGATGGCGCAGGGAGACATCGGGACCTGCAGAAGACTAGGCAGGACAAGGAAGCCAACCGGGGGAACCTGGACCTTGTCCTGAGCCCACGCACACCAAGCGCATGTGCCTCGTGAGCAGCCTCGAGTGCTGCCCATCTGTCATTTCACGCTGCATGTTGCACAAGTAGAAACTAAGTTCCTGTGCATCTACCCACCTCAGCCTAGGAGCAGAATATAACAGCCTCCTATAGGCAGACTATTTGGTGAATATTATCACTATATATTCTAAAATTTCAAAGCAACTTGTTTTAATTTTAAAAATATGTCTGTGTAGTAACTAGATAATATTATTCCTAAGTGACTGCAAGATGGAATCTGAGCCAGATTGAAATTTTCTCCTTGAAGCAATAAAGTTTTGTGGTTTTGCTCTTAGGGTTTTCAGTGTCATATCGTATTGAAAATGTCAGCCAGGCGTGGTAGTGCACATCTATAATCCCAGAAACTTGGGAGGCTGAGACAGGAGAATCGCGAGTTCAAAGCCAGCCTTAGCAATGTTGAGGCACTAAGCAACTCAGTCAGACCCTGTCTCTACATAAAACACAAAATAGGGCTGGGGATGTGGCTCGGTGTTCAAGGACCCCTAAGTTCAATCCCTGGTACCAAAAAAAAAAGTCTGTCTGTAGACCGATAAGCATTGATTTTAACAATTTTGTCCTGAAAAAAATACTATACTAATCCTAGTCAATCAGGATGCAAACATGTGAAGGTCATCTTGATCTGCAGAACCAAAGCAAATTCTGTCATCCTCTGACAGAATCTGAGCTAGGCAAGGAGGATGTTCCATTTGGGTCTTAATTCTTCATACTTATTACAGCTTCTCCTGCTGCACACATATCTGATTGTGTTCTGTGCTGTTAATATCACTAGAAGTAGCATGAATTTAACAATAATGATGCCCCTTCTCAGGTGGGTGTTCTCTGACTTCATGGCCTTCTAGGATCCTGCATATGTCAGAGAGGATTGAACCCAGGCGTGCTTTACCACTGAACTATATCACCAGTCTTTTTTATTTGTTATTTTGAGACAAGGTCTCACTAAATTGCTGAAGCTGGCCTCCAACTTGTGATCCCTCTTCCTCAGCCTCCTGAGTAGCTGAAATTACAGGTGTGCACCATCATGCCTGAGTCAGAGCATTAAGAGGCATCCTATCAGATGACAGGTTTAAGGCCAACACCAACCCCTGTTGTATAGGGTAATCATGTCTGTCTCATTCTACCATCTTTCCCGTTGCCAGCGCCCCACCCCGCCCCTCACTCGCCTCTACACAATCCAAATTTCCTTTATTCTCCCCCACCACCCCTCACTATGGATCAGCATCTGCTTATTAGAGACAACATTCACGCTTGGGTTTTTTGGGATTGACTTATTTCACTTAGCGTGATGTTCTATAGTTCCATCCATTTACCTACAAATGCCATGATTTCATTCTTCTTTAAGTCTGACTAATATTCCATTGTGTACATACCACATTTTCTTTATCCGTTCATCTGTTGAAGGGCACCTAGGCTGGTTCCATAGTTTGGCTATTGTGAATTGAACCGCCATACACTGATGGGCTGCATCCCTGTGGTCACCATCCCTTCACTTCTCTGCCTCTTCTGCATTTCCTTTCTGAGCCACTCCTAAGAGCATTTCATCAATTGTCATGTCCACCATGTTTTTAGGAGTGATTCAGAAAGAAAATGTCGAAGAGGCAGAGGAGTGAAGGGGTGTTGACCTCTGATATTCAGGAGTAGTTTCAGTCTGAGTTTTACTGATGTCACAGCAGGTCTGCCATTGGGTTATGGAGTGAGCAAGTCCGAGGCCAGGGTTTCTTTACTTATGATTTTTTTGAAATTACTGCCTTTTTGTATTTCCAGGACTCATCGTCTTGAGTCCATAGTCTCTTTAGCATAGAGGTTAGAATATAGGTCCCTGGAGAACTTTCAGGCACTGCTTGTCCTAACACATGCCACATAAATGCCCCTGCCTGCAGCACCCTCCTCTGCCTTGGGGGAACTCTGTGCATCCGCCTTCTCCTGGACTGAGGTGAGAGTCACCATGGTGTCCCCTGGGGAGGTGGCCCTCAGGTGAAGTGAGCTCATCTCTAGAACCACAATAGGAGGTGAAGGAACCCTGGATGTCATTCTGAAAGGCTTCCATTTCTTCTTGTATCAAGAAAGCTGCTCCTACTGTCATGCCTACGCAGCATTCTTCATGGCAGCCAGCAGGAAGAAGCAGCCCACAGCCTGTCTGTCCTTCAGTGGGTGAATGGATAAGCAAGACGTGGCACACACTCAGCAGAAGTTTATTCAGTCAAAAAAAAAAGTAGGAAATTGTCATAGATCGTACAGTCTGAGGAACTTTGAGGGCATATGCTAGTGAAAAACGTCGGCCCTAGAAGGACACGTGTTATGTGACTCCACTTACAGGAAGTCTCTCCAGTGGTCAAAGTCATGGAAACTGGAAGTGGAGGGACAGTTGCTGGGGTTGAGAGGAGGAGGAAATGGGGAGTCCTTGAAGGATGGGTCCAGAGTTTCAGTTTTGTAAGATGAAAACCTAGATATGTCACACTACAGAGTGAATGTAGTTAATATTACTTACACTTTAAAGTGGTTTAGGGGTAAATTTAATAATATGTGTTTCTCCACATAATTAAAAATTGTTTAGAAATTTTTTGAAAAGTTTCTCTGTATGGAAGAAAGACTAACAGACAGGACAAGGTGAAGCCAGCCTACCTCCTGCCATTGGGTGCCATCTTTATAGGTTTAGACAGCAAACTAAGTCTGTGATCTGGTTGTATTTTCTTTTAGGCTTTTTTTTTTCATATATAATATTTGTACCAGGAATTGAACCCAGGGGTGCTTAACCACTGAGCCACATCTCAGCCCTGTTTATATTTTATTTTGAGACAGGGTCTTGCTACAATATAAATATTGTGGCTTGGAACTCATAATCCTCTTGCCTCAGCCTCCCAAGCCCCTGGGATTACAGGCATGCAACACCACACTGGGCTCTTTTCCATGTTTTTATTTGTGCACTATAATCATGCATAATAGTGAGATTCATTTTTACATATTCATACATACACACAAATATAGCAACATAATCTAGTCAATTTTGTGGTCTCGTTGTGTCCTGACAATCTGCCATTGCAGCCATAAAAGGGGTGGGAGATGCATTCACCTGTTTTCTGCCTGAATCAGCTGAATTTCTAATAACCGTTTCAGACGAGATCCCGTGCATCCCCCAGAGTGGTTTAATTAACTGATGTGTTTCTCCTGCCAGCAAAATGACTTAAAAACATCACTTCAGGTTTATTTTAAAAGGCATGCAGGCCCTTCATACCTTTGTCTTTGAAATGTAATTTGTTCTAAATGTGTAACATGGAGCCTGTGGCTGGGTGTGGGTCCCCAGGGGAGGCTGGAATTGGCTTGTTCAGTCCATGAACGGTGTTGAGGCTCCTTGCGGTTTTGGACTCCATTGTTAATCACCTTGCGAGAACATACTAAACCGCTTTGCATTTCTTTTCCTTCCTCTCGCCTCCCAGCAATGCAGCAAAAAAGCCTCGGCCCCCCTCCTGTGGCTCTTGAAGTCGTCAGGCATCATCGCAAACCGTCCCTGGCCGCGGATCTCCCTCACGGTGGTCACCACAGCCATCATACTCACCATGGCTGTATTCAACATGGTAAGCCCCCAGCTCGCACCACGCAGGGCATTCTGGCCTTTCATGGCCTGTCCTGGTGTAGTCCGTTGGTGACACCCATTACTGTAGCTCCTTTGGTGACACTCATTGCTTCCTGCCTATTAAATTCAGTGTCTATCAGCTGCAGCAAGTTTCTCCAAGGGAAAGAATGCTTTCCATGAGTTACCTGGAGAGAGAGGGTGGCTTCTTAGGGCAGTACCCATGTCCTTGCTCCTGGTGGCTGCTTGGCAGACTACAGAATTGACAAGGGGATGTCATCAGGACAAACAGGAGGGCTGTTGGAACCATGAGACTAAGAAGGTGCGGCAGACAGGGTGTCCTGCCCAGGAGGTTAGAGGGCTGATTTCAAACCCCGCTCCTGACTGATGCTGTGAGCTTCGGGCAGACTTTTCTTAAGTGTCACAGGCTCTGTTTCCCCTTCTTGAAAGTGACAGCCAAGACTTACCCACCAGGTGGTTCTAAGGTTGAAGTGAGCTGAGCTCCCACTGTGCTTAGGTCCATGCTGGGCATTTTGCCAATATGGAACCAGTGGCCACTCTTCCCATGCCCATATCATCATTACTGGTGTCTTCCCCAAATGTCACTTAGGCGTCAGTGTCCTTGGGGACACATCCTTCTTATTATTCTGTCATCATCGTTGTCATTGTCATCACCATCACCATCACCTTCACCCAGAAAGGGCCCTGACACTTTGCAGGTGGTTGGAAATGCAGAAGAGCATGAGAGTAGCATCAGTTTTTGCCTTCCAGAAGCATGAAATCAGGTTGAGGTGACAGAGCACGTGTAACTTCATGATAATGGATAATAATGCAGTTTTCATAAAGGGGAAAGCAGTCATTGCAAAAAAATTCTCTTTGCACATAAATGCATAACTGTGTCCCAGGGCCACCACTACATGCTCAGCACCAAAGGCAGGCCAGGGCAGCACTTGAGGCGCTCAGAGGTGGCAGGAAGGCAGAGCAGGCCACTAGGCTGAGTCCTGAACATGGGGAGAAGGAGTTCGCTAGATGGACCTGAGGAGGTCAGGGCCGGAAATGAGAGGTGGCCCTCGGATCTAGGACAAGAGCAGAAATTTGCAGAAAGAGCAAAGAAAAAGCAGGCTGAGGAAGTGGATGTTGACCCTGGTGTTTGCACAGAGTCAACCTCAGCATCCTACAGTAGATCACACAGTTGCTCCCAGATATCTGGAGATTCAGGTGGCCAGTGCTACTGAAGCCCAGATAGGCTGGAGCCCCAGCACAGGAGTGGAATGGTCTCTCTATCCTCTTCATCGAAGAGAAGCTGGGTCTTGCCCTCCTCCACCCTGAAGCCATCATGGGGGCAATGGGCAGAGAGGCAGGCAGGCAAGGGCCCTGGCTGGAGGCCTGAAACCTGAGTGTTCCCACAGCGGGTTCCCTGTGCTCAGCCTCAGGGTGCATTAGTGCATTAGTCCTGCCCCAAGATCCGGCTCCCGGGAGAGCGCAGTCAGCTCAGAGCGGTTTGGTGGATGAACGCTGCAGGAGCCAGCTGAATCCAAAGTGAACTCCAACAGCCCGCGTGAAGGATAACAGGGTGCCCTGGCTAGAGTTCTGAGTGGTCTTTGCAGCCACAAAGTGGTGCATCCTTTCCACTCAGAAGCGAGTGTCTGCTGCAATGCTTTCATTGTGAAACCTCCTCATCTCACCTGTGCTCACCTGTGCACGTCAACGTGCGTCCTGAGAGTTTACCTTCTTCACTGGCCAGTAGCAGCGTGCGCCAGTTATAGCACCAAGACATTGGACATGACATCTGCATGGGAAGATATCTCTCTGAGGAGGTCTTTGTTTTCTTCCTATTTTCAAACATCTTAGAGAAGTGCTTTCTCTGTAGTGACTAGCCAGTCACTCATTAGTTCCTACGTGAGGGATTGAATACGTAATGAATGAGTGAGTAAGTAAGTACCCAACCTTCTAAAACGAAACCATTGCCTTTTTTGTGAAAATCCAAGCTCAGAGTTATCACTTCATTTTTTTAGAAGAACTCAACTAGGGAACATCCAATTTGGAAGCTAACCACATGTCATGCCGATAGTTCGTAATGATTGGCAGTAGTTTAGTGGCTGTCGGTAAACGTTTGACAAGCCCAGCACTTAGAAGACTTCTTTGCAGCAACTGTGATCCTTCTAGAGAGAGGTTTGTCTTCAATACCAGAAGGAAATCTTCCACTGTTGTCCTTTCTCACAAAGAACAGAGTGCATTGCCAAGGGTAGTAGAGAGGTCCACAGAAGACACGAGGGGTGAGTGAAGGAGTGAAGACCTTTGAGAAGGTCTTCTGTTAGCCCCTCACACTGAGCAGCCTTCTGTGGGGGCAGTGAAATGGCTTTCTTTCCTGCCCTGTCCTTCCATACAGCAGGGAGGAGATCAGCGATCTTTTTTATTGGCACCTGGTGCACCGAAATTAGTAGCTCTGGTCCATGCAGGTACTCTTGTATTTATGTCAAAGCAAAATCATAAAATGATATGGAAGCTGACATTAGGAATGGAAAGGAAATAATTTTACCTAGTAGTAGCACCACCTTATAATTTATTAATCATGGAAGCCCTTTTCTCTGGGGCTCTGCCTTTGATCACTTCCAATGATTTACAGGGAAATGCCCTGCAGCTCCTCTGATCCCCTGCAACTGAGCTAAGGGTCTGAGGAGGAGGCAGCCTGCTGGCCACACCCCTCACCGGGTGGTGCCCACCAGCTTCAGATCATGGGAGCAGAGCAGGCAGGTTAGAAGGCACCCCAGCGGGTGTGCAAGGGAGCTGGTCCTGCCTCTTGTCCTGCTCTCAGCTGAGAAAGTAAACACCTCCCCTGGGGTGCCAGCAAAACTATGATGTTTTCTCTTAGGGACAAAGCAAGGTACTTTGGCTTTCTTTCTTTTCATCTATCCTTAATGTTTGCTATTCTTTGTTGTGAAATAATATGCCTGACATAAAAAGTACCCCTTCCCTCTGACAAGCGTGCGGTTCAATGGCATCAGTACATCTGCAGCTGGATGCAGCTGTCACCACTGTCCACCTCCAGACTTGTGATGGCCTCAAGTGGGAACTCTGTCCCCATGAAGCACCTGCACTCCCTCCTTCCCTCCCTTGTTCCTGGTAACCCAAGGTCCACGTCCTGTCCCTGTGAGTTTGCTGTCCAGGTGCCTCCTACGGTGGGCTCACGGGGTAACTGTACTCTTGTGCTGGCTCACGTCACACAGCACGCTGTCCTCAGGCCTTGGTTTCTTATGGAGGCCACAGCCCCTCTACAGCAGTGAGCCTCAGTGTCCCTGCATTGCTCCCGAGGGTGGCACGCAGCCCTTGTGAACAGCTTCTGTTACCCTGATTGCCTCAGAGGGAGGCTGTTGGGGATAACTTGAGATGGCCCGAGGCTGCCCATGACCTCCCTCTGGTGTTGACTGTGGAGCTGGGCTCCTTTCACATTGAGACTTGGCACCAATTTTTAGTTACTAGCTTTTTTTTTTTTTTTTTTTTTGAGCCTGCATTTTAACAGCCCTTGTAAGAACCAGGTACAATAAGAACAGTGTGTTCAGAGGGCCAGCTTTTAATATTTGATTGTGCATTGATAGTGAATGACAAACGCCTAGGTTAAGTTTTATGTAAAATTGTGGGATTTTATCAGGATGTTTTCAACATTTGATGTTTATCTGTTTGATACCAAATATCTCAATAAAAAGTGGAGGAAAACCACTTAGCTATCCACATTCTTCTTAATAGAGGTTCTTGATACCAAGTTGCAGCTGCCTGGTGTTATTCCACTTGAACTTGCAGCCACTGCCTGGTGTGTGAAGCTGGGCAGCCCTGCCAGGGCTTGCTGTGACCTGACACTGCCATCCTCTGCTCGCCATCACCATTGTGCAATTTCTTCTGAGAAACTCCTAAGAATTGTGTTATAAGTAAATCTTACACGAATTTGTGAGCCTCACAGATGAGGGGTCAGCCAAGGTCACTGGGAATCCCTCTGAACTTCAGATTTTATGCAGATCATAGACACAATGCCATCAGGCTCAAGGCACCATGTCAAATCGTGAGCTGACACTTGGACATGATCTGAAAAACATGGTCTTTGTATGTTTTTAATTGCCTGGGAAATGTCAAATTTGGAAGTATACGCTGTTTTTAGCACTTAAGAGGGTTGTTGTTCTGGATGACAGTGTCATCTTCCCAACCACCACCAGGACTGAGCACATGCAATGGAGGCAGCAAGGAGTCCCCTTGTGGCACTGATGCTGAGGTTCCCCCTGTGGAGACAGTGGGGCTAGTCAACTCAGAAGAAAGGGAGACAGGGGAGGAGAGGTCGCATGGCTTAGAGATACTTAGGAAACACTGGAAAGAGGCAGCCAAGGAGGCAAGGAGACCTTTGTGCACACAGTGGCCAAGTTCACACTTCACAGTTATTGTGTAGCACCTGTGCCCATGATAGTTTGCCAAGTGTCTCTCCTTCTGCAGCAAGGACTTAACAACTCTTCTTACTCACTTAGATTCTGTTCTCTATGGTGATTATATCAAGAAGGTTTTGTTAATCATTTTAAGACTCTGCCTAAAACTAAAACAGTCTTCTTTTATTAGTCATTTCTTGATTCTTTGCTGTAATAGAATTACACATTGAATCTAAATCTGTAACATTTTGAAGCACAATATTTGCCAACCAATTATTCCATTCCTGATATATTTTTTCCAAAGAATTGGCACGTGTATTTCTACTATTGGTTGTGACACTTGATATCAATTCTTTTTTCTTTTTTCTTTCTTTCTTTTTTTTTTTAGTAATTTGCCAAAATTTGTTCAGGTAGTAAGGGGAAATGATTCTATGAAATATAGAAGATAATATTCTGAGTCAGACAACTAAGAAGTTTTTTTAACAGTATTTTATTACATGACAGCAGAATGCATTTTGATTCATTGTACACAAATGGGGCACAGCTTTTCATTTCTCTGGTTGTACACAATATAGAGTTACACCATAAGTGCAGTCATACATGTACATAGGGTATTTTTGTTCATCTCATTCCTGGTCCCATGTCCCATCCTCTTCTTTCCATCCACTTTAACCAAAGTTCCTCCATTCTTCCCATGCCCCCTCCCCTATTATGCATCAGGATCCACTTATCAGAGAGAACATTCAGCCTTTGGTTTTTTGAGATTGGCTTACTTCACTTAGCATGATGTTCTCCAACTCCATCCATTTACCTGCAAAAGCCATAATTTTGTTCTCTTTTAATGCTGAGTAATATTCCATTGTGTATATATACCACAGTTTCTTTATCCATTCATCTACTGAAGGGCATCTAGATTGGTTCCACAGTCTAGCTATTGTGAATTGAGCTGCTATAAACATTGAAGTGGCTGCGTCACTTTAGTATGCTGTTTTTAAGTCTTTTGGGTATAGACCCAGGAGTGGGATAGCTGGGTCAAATGGTGGTTCCATTTTAAGTTCTCTAAGGAATCTCCAAACTGCTTTCCAGATTGGTTACACCAATTTGCAGTCCCACCAGCAACATAAGAGTGTGCCTTTTCCCCTACATTCTCACCAACACTTGTTGTTGTTTGTATTCTTGATAACTGCCATTCTGACTGGTGTGAGATGAAATCTTAGAGTAGTTTTGATTTGCATTTCTCTAATGGCTAGAGATGTTAAACATTTTTTCATGTATTTGTTGATCAATTGTGTATCTTCTTCTGAGAAGTGTCTGTTCAGCTCCTTAGCCCATTTATAGATTGGGTTGTTTGGGTTTTTTTGGTGTTAAGTTTTTTGCATTCTTTATATATCCTGGAGATCAGTGCTCTATCTGATGTGCCAAAAATTTGCTCCCAGAATGTAGGCTCTCTGCTCACCTCATTGATTGTTTCTTTTGCTGAGAAGAAGCTTTTTAGTGTAAATCCATCACATTTATTGATTCTTGATTTTATTTCTTGCACTTTAGGAGTCTTGTTAAGGAAGTCAAGGCCTAATGCGACATGATGTTTTGGGCCTACTTTTTCCTCAATTAGGCACAGGGTCTCTGGTCTAATTCCTAGGTCCTTGATCCACTTTAAGCTGAGTTTTGTGCATGGTGAGAGATAGGTGTTTAGTTTCATTTTGCTGCATATGGATTTCCCATTTTCCCAGAACCATTTGTTGAAGGATCTATCTTTTTTCCAATGTATGTTTTTGGCACCTTTGTCTAGTATGAGATAACTGTATTTCTGTGGGTTTGTCTCTGTATCTTCTATCCCATTGGTCTACATGTCTATTTTGGTGTCAATACCATGCTGTTTTTGTTATTATAGCTTTGTAATATAGTTTAAGTTCTGGTATTGTGATGCCTCCTGCTTCACTCTTCTTGCTAAAAATTGCTTTGACTATTAGTTGTCTTATTTTTCCAAATGAATTTCATGATTGCTTTTTCTATTTCTAGAAGGAATGATGTTGGGATTTTAATTGGAAATGCTACACAGATTCAATAATCTGTGTAGCATTTTGGGTAGTTTTGGCCATTTTGACAATATTGATTCTGCCTATCCAAGAGCATGGGAGATCTTTCTATCATCTAAGGTCTTCTTCAATTTCTTTCTTTAGTGTTCTGTAGTTTTCATTGTAAAGATCTTTCACCTCTTTTGTTAAGTTGATTTCCAAGTATTTTCTTTTCTTTTCTTTTCTTTTTGTTTGAGGCTATTGTAAATGAGGTAGTTTTCCTAATTTCTCTTTCACAGGATTCATCACTGATGTGTAGAAATGCATTTAATTTATGAGTATTGATTTTATATCCTGCTACATTGCTGAATTTATTTATTTATTCTAGAAGTTTTCTGGTGGAATTTTTTGGATCCTCTAAGTAAAGAATTATGTCGTGGGCAAATAATGATAGTTTAAGTTCTTCTTTTCCCTTGTATCTCCTTACTTTCTTTCATCTGTCTAATTTCTCTGACTAGAGTTTCAAGGACTATGTTGAATAGAAGTGATGAAAGAAGGCATCCCTGTCTTGCTCCCGTTTTTAGATGGAATGCTTCCAATTTTTCACCATTTAGGATGATGTTGGCCTTTGGTTTTGCAGAGACAGCTTTTACAAAGTTGAGATATGTTCCTACTATCCCTAGTTTTTCTAGTGTTTTAAACATGAAGAGGTTCTGTATTTTGTCAAATGCTTTCTCTGCATCTATAGAGATAATCATATGATTCTTGTCTTTAAGTCTATTGATGTGATGAATGACGTTTATTGATTTTTGTATGTTGAACCAACCTTGCAGACCTGGGATGAAACCCACTTGATCATGGTGCACTATCTTTTTTAAATGTTTTTGTGTATGATTTGCCAGAATTTTAGTGAGAATTTTTGTGTCAATGTTCATCAAGGATATTGGTCTGAAGTTTTCTTTCTTTGATGTATCTTTGTCTGGTTTTGGAATCAGGGTGATACTAGCTTCATAGAATGAGTTTGGAAGGGTTCCCTCCATTTCTATTTCATGGAATAATTTGAGGAATATTGGTATTAGTTCTTCTTTGAAGGTCTTGTAGAACTCAGCTGAGAATACATCTGGTCCTGGGCTTTTCTTAGTAAGCTTTTGATGGCTTCTTCTATTTCCTTGCTTGAAATTGATCTATTTAAGTTGTGTATGTCCTCCTGATTCAGTTTGAGCAGATCATATGCCTCTAGAAATTTGTCAGTGTATTTGGTATTTTCTATTTTACTGGAGTATAGATTTTTAAAATAGTTTTGAATTACCTTCTGTATTTCAATAGTGTCTGTCATGATATTTCCTTTTTCATCTTGAATTTCAGTAATTTGAGTCTTCTCTCTTCTTTTTGTTAGGGGGGCTAAGAGTTTGTCAATTTTATTTATTTTTTCAAATAATCAGCTTTTTGTTTTGTTTCAATTTTTGTTTCAATTTTTAAAATTGTTTCCTTTGTTTCAATTTCATTGATTTAAGCCCTGATTTTAATTATTTCCCATATTCTACTTCTTTTGGTGTTGATTTGTTCTTCTTTTTCTAGAGCTTTGAGATGTAGAGTCAAGTTATTTATTTGTTGACTTTTTCTTCTTTTAATGAATGAGCTCAGTGCAATGAACTTTCCTCTTAACACAGCCTTTATAGTATCCCAGAGATTTTGACGTGTTGTATCAGAGTTCTTACTTACCTCTAAGAATTTTTTTATATCCTCCCTAATGTCTTCTGTTATGCAAACATCATTCAATAGCATATTATTTAGTCTCCGGGTGATGGAGTAGCTTCTAATTTTTATTTTACCATTGATTTCTAATTTGATTCCATTATGGTATGATAGAATGCAGGATAGTATCTCTATTTTTTGGTATTAGCTAAGACTTGCTTTGTGGCATAACATATGGTCTGTTTTACAGAAGAATCCATGTGCTGCTGAGAAAAAAGTGTATTCACTTATTGATTGATGAAATATTCTGTATATGTTTGTTAATTCTAAATTATTGATTGTATTATTGAGTTCTATGATTTCTTTGTTTAGTTTTCGTTCAGAAGATCTCTCCAGTGGTAAGAGAGATGTGTTAACGTCACCCAGTATTATTGTGTTGTGGTCTATTTGATTCTTAAAATTGAGAAGGGTTTGTTTGGTATACATGGATGCTCCATTGTTCAGGGCATAAATATTTATGATTGTTATGTCTTGTTGAAGTATGGTTCCCTTAAGCAGTATGAAATGAAATTATTTATCCCTTCTGACTATCTTTGGTTTGAAGTCCACTTTATGTGATATGAGGATGGAAATCCTTGCTTATTTACACAATCCATTTGAGTGGTATGTTTTTTCTCATCCTTTCACTTTCAGTCTGTGGATGTCTTTCTGTGAGATGAGTCTCTTGAAGGCAGCATATTGTTGGGTATTTTATTTTTTAATCCAATCTGCCAGCCTATGTCTTCTGATTGATGAGTTTAGGCCATTAACATTCAGGGTTATTATTGAAATATGGTTTGTATTCCCTTTCATCTTGGTTTATTTTTGGTTTTTAACTTGACTTGGTTTCTCCTTTGATTGGCTTTTCCTTTAGTGTAGTTCCTCCCTTTGCTGATTTTCATTGTTGTTTTTCATTTTCTCCTCATGACATATTTTGCTGAAAATGTTCTCTAGTGCAGGCTTTCTCATTGTAAATTCTTATAACTTTTGTTTATCATGGAAGATTTTTATTTCATCATCAAATCTGAAGCTTAATTTTTCTAGATATAAGATTTTCGGTTGGCACCCATTTTCTTTCAGAGCTTGCTATATTTTGTCCGAGAATCTCCTGGCTTTGAGGGTCTGGGTTGAGAAATCTGCTGAAATCTGAGTTGATTTCCCCCTGTATGTAATCTGAACCTTCTCTCTTGCAGCTTTTAAAATTCTATTCTTATTGTGTACAGTAGGCATTTTCATTATAATGTGTCTTGGTGTGGATCTGTTGTAGTTTTGTACATTTGGTGTCCTGTAAGCCTCTTGTATTTGATTTTCCAATTTATTTTTTTTTATGTTTGGGAAATTTTCTGATATTATTTCATTGAAGAGATTGTTCATTCCTTTGATTTGTATCTCTGTGCCTTCCTTTATCCTGATAAATCTTAGATTTGGTCTTTTCATGTTATCTCATAATTCTTGGATGTTCTGTTCATGGTTTTTTCCCATCTTCATAGTATAGTCAACTTTATTTTCAAGATTATATATTTTGTCTTCATTGTCTGAGATTCTTCTGCCATGTGATCTATTCTATTGGTGATGCTATTGAGTTTTTTATTTGGTTTATTGTTTCCTTCATTTCAAGGATTTTTGCTTGGTTCTGTTTCAAAGTCTCTACCTCTTTCTCGAAGTAATCTTTTGCTACTTGTATTTGCTCTCTTATCTCTTTGCTGTAGTGATCAATGGTTGCCTGTATTTGCTCTTTTATATTATTCTGTGCTTCACAGATCATTTTAATTGTGTACGTTCTGAACTCCTTCTCTGACATTTCATCTACTTTGCTGTGAATGGATTCTGTTGTTGTAGCATCTTGGTTTAATTGGGATGTTTTCTTCTCTTATTTTTTCATGTTGTTCATTTGTCTGCCTCTCTAGCAGTGCCTATCTGAGGTATTACAGTTTCTATCCTATAATCTTGTAGTGTCCCTGCAGGTTACCAGTATCTCCCTCTGGTGTAACTGGGCCTGCAGGGACCTCAGAGATGATCTTCCTTGCCCTGGCTGTTGTCTCTAGAAGGAAGTAGGCAGGGACAGCCACGGGTTGGTAGATAGGGGGCTGCAGCGTGCTTAGTCTCCTCCGCCTCCTCCACATGCAGCCCAGTCAGTCTGCTCCACCTCCTCCATGTGTGGAGCCGGGGTGGGTCTGCCTTGTTACCAATTCTTTAGCAATATAAAAAGAAATATACTACATTTCTTTGATTTTTAAATTAACATTTTGCTAAGCCTTATCAAATGACATAAGATAAAAGCACTATACCTAGTGTTAGTCGAGAGAGAAGAGGCTTATCCCTAAGAACATACTGAATAAACACCTACCTGTCTGCCTACATGAGGACAGGTGTTGGCCAGTATCTATGCCATTGAAGGAGATAGATCAGGAGACAAAAACCAACAGAAAAAGTGCAGAGAAGTTTTGTTTTTCCAACTTTGAATGTGAATGCCTAGCCTTTGCAGCACCGCAACCTAAATTCAGAGGAGATGGATTTCTCCCAGCCAAGTGAACCTGGCCCAGGTCACAGCTGTCTGGTTTGTCTTTCCAGAACATTCCTCTGACACTCAGCCACATTACAGCAGGTGACCTTTGGTCACCTGGTCTCCTAGACCAAGTGAGAGAGGGAGGACAGGCTGAATCCCTCCAGCCTGGCTAACAGGCCACCACAGCCTTCTGGATGCTGTTAGTGACCACATGACACAAGAGCTCACTGTCTTTGTCTTCTCAGGATTCCTTTTTATTCTTCCTAAGAACATCCATCCTCTCAAATTTGTGATAACTCATCCAGGTGCTCACAAACAGTGCGTATAAATGTGATTACCTTTTACTTATAGTGGTAATTTTCTCTGTCTCTGTCTCTCTCCCTCTCTGTTTCTCTCTCTCTCTCTTTCAGTATTGAGAATTTAACCTGGGGGCATTCAACCACTGAGCCACATCCCTAGACCTTTTTATTTATTTTTTTATTTTAAGACAGCTTAAGGCCTCACTAAACTGCTGAAGCTGGCTTTAAACTTGCAATTCTCCTGCCTCAGCCTCCCGCATTGCTCAAGTTATAGGAATGGCCTACTGCACCTAGGCTAATTTCATTTCCTAAAATCAAAATCCACAGAACTCTATTGACTTACTTAATGTGTGAACCAAGAAGGCAAAGTTACTGTAAGAAACCTGTTTCCAAGGCTCTGGTTGTCTTAGAGAGCAGAATTTCCCACATGTGGCCATGCCAGCTAGCCGAGCCCTCTGTCCGGGCTCTGCATTTAATATTTTATATAGGTGGTTCTGTTTTCTTTAGCATCAGTTCTGGAGTCCTGGCATGCTCTATTGAATGTATAGCACAACAGTGATTTACTGACTGGATAGAAATTCCCAAGGCCTCAAACAGGACAAGATGGGAGCCCAAAGTGTTTCCAGTACAGAGACCCTATGCCCTTGAGCCACCCTCTGACAGCGCATAAGGACACAGCCACTCATAAGCGGCTCCCATCTGCTCCGTTTTAAATCTCATTCGCACTAATTCACGGAAAACGCCCTTCTCTTTGCAGTTTTTCCTGAGTGACTCCGAGGAAATAATCCTCCCTGCTGCCAACGCGTCAAACACAAGTTTTCCTGCCTCCAGTGACCAGGCAGCAATTCTGCGCGCACAAAGCTTATTTTTCCTCCCGGTAAGAAAGTGGCGCTTCTCAGTCCTTGCGCTGTTCTCTCGTGTGCCGTCAGCCTGGACTGTTATGTGTCGGCACAGGGCCATCTTTTAAGGTCTGGTCTGGACTTCGTTCCTCTTTTTTGGCTTCCCTCCCTGGGGCGGGCGGGGTCCTCAGTTTACAGATGCAGTGGTCACTAGCATCCCCCAACATCTGCAAACCCAGGGTGTCTCATGAGACTGCTGCCAACCTGTTGGCCTGTGTTCCCTGCCCTCCCAATACTTCCAGCACGTTCCTGCCCTGGGGTGTCTGTGGATGGGTGCTGAGTTTCTGGGTGTTGCTCATAGGCTTTAATCGCTCCAGTGGATTCCTGTTGCCCCCCAGTGGAGGTGAGGGAGTCCACATCTCCCACTCGTGCCTCCCTTGTGACTCTGTCCTCAAACAATTCTTGCTGACTCATTTTGACCAATATCCCAAAGGAACTAGACTGAAATGCCAAAACTTTTGAAAACATCGATCTTTTTAGTGGAAAAAAAAAGTTAAATCAGTCACTATTTAGTTTCTTTCTTTCATGATTTTATTTAAAAAACAAATTTTTAGACTCCTCCTTTTCATTTCTGAATAATCTAAAAGTTGCCCAGGCTCTTTCCATTACTTTCTGTCTCCACCAGTCAACATTAAGAATGCAGATGGTCTTTGGGGACTGAAATCGGTAAGTCAGCAACACCTGTGCTTCCGAAAGCGCCTGCCAGTATTTCCAGCCCCATTAGCTCCGTCAGTAGACCCCCTCATCCTGCCTTCACTGATTTTCTTCTTGATACTTTGCTTTCACCCCCTTTCCCTTCTCACCATTTTAATTTCCTGGAAACCCACGGCTCTGGGTACCAAAAGCATTGGCGTCTGATGCTATTTGAGCTTCCTGAAGCTGAAGCCGGTCCATGGGCAAGGTGACCAATGTCTAGCAGCAGTGTCCCCGGGACGTGGGAACAGAGTCACCGGAGCTTCTTCCCTTGTCCCAGGGGTCCTGCCTTCCGATGGAGTGTCCTCAAAGCCCTGGTCAGGATCAGATATTGTCTTCTCTTTTTTAAATATTTTTTTAGTTGTTGATAGACCTTTATTTAATTAATTTCTTTATATGTGGTGCTGAGAATAGAACCGAGTGCCTCACACATACTAGGCAAGTTCCCTACTGCTGAGCTAGAACCCCAGCCCCTCAGACATCCTCTTCCCTACTAAAGTTTCATGACAAGCAGGAGACACATTTACCAGGAGGGTGTGTTGGCTGTAATCCCCAGGGGGCAAATTGGGAGCACCTTGCCTTAGGGAATGACAAATAATTCCTGAATGGTTTGCCTCCTGCTACATCCACAGGATGCAAAGACCAGTGGAGAGAGAGTGCCAAGTGATTTCTTCCCAGCATTCACATGGCAATTTAAGTTTGAAAGTTTAAAGTAAAAATGCATTTTTCATAGGAAAGAAAGGATAGCTGGCAAGAACAATTTCTAAAAAGTCTCTCTGTCTGATACATTTGGGTAGAACAGCTCAACATCATTAAATGAATAAGGCCATCACTATGAATTTCACCTAGATATGTCTATTATCTTGCTATTGGAGTGAACAATTAGAAACCCAAGATGAGAGAGGCAGCATCTGCTCAATCTGAAAAGAGCTGAACAAAGTGCACAGCAGAGTCTTGAAAACCTAGGTAGGATTTAGCAAGCAGGCTTCCCTCGTTCCAAACAAGAGTCCTTGGAAAGCAGATTCTGGTCAGCTCTGCCAAGTAGGCACCTGTCCACAGGTGCTGTCTGCACAGAAACTTCAGGATTGACTCAGGAGCTCGGAGTCCCTGAGGAGCCTGGAAGCACTTTGACTCCCTCCTTGGGAGATCTCCATGGACACTGCAAAGCCATCTGTGGGTGTGCACCACGCAGCCCTTTCTCTCAAACTCATGTCACATCATGTCTCAGGTTGGCAGGTGAGCATAGAGGAATGTCCCTTCCCTGCCAAGGGGTGGCAGAAAGTGACATAGCTCTTCCCAATGCCAACCATAATGGTCACCAAGAAAGCACAGACACAGGTAGACTCTGCCCTACAACACTAATTTTGGAAATCAGTCTTAAAGATGGAAAAGTTCACCCACAAAGGTGTTTTTCAAAGTTTTCATATAACATCAGCCACAAAAGGGGGGAAAAACCCTCAAAAATTTCCAAGAGCATTTTTAAATAAATTTTGTTAACAACCACAGTGTAAAATTCACCCAGCCTTTATGAAAGAGATTGTGAAAATGTTTAGTAACATAGAAATACAAATATTCATGAAAAATTATTAATTGAAAAGTATTATCTAAAACTTCTACACAGTATGATCATCATTTTCTAAAACAATAACACTGATTATTATTAGTAGCAAATAAAAAATAAGACTGGAAACAAAAAACTAGCAGTGGCAGCTAAACATAGATTTGGGGATTCTTAGAGACCCTCGTTTTCATACATCCTCTGTTAACATCAAATGCATTATTTCTGTAGCAGGGAGGAAAGGTCATTTAAAAATGCCAAATGCAGCTGGGCACAGTGGCACAAGCCTGTAATCCCAGCACTTAGGGAGGCTGAGACAGGAGAATCGCAAGTTCAAAGCCAGCCTCAGCAAGGGCGAGGAGCTAAGCAACTCAGTGAGACCTTGTCTCTACATAAAACACAAAACAGGGCTGGGGATGTGGCTCAGTGGTCGAATGCCCCTGAGTTCAGTCTCCAGTACCAAAAAAAAAAAAATACCAAATGCAATTAACCATAACGGATCTTTGCCACATAAGCTCGTCACAACACAGCAGGTGTTACGTTTGTGCAATGCTATTTTATTCAATAAACTGCCTTGTGAAGTGGATATTATTTGAATTCTCATCTTGCAGGTGAGGAAACTGAGGCCCATGGAGACATTAGTAAACACCAAGACAAAGCAACTATTACTCGACACAAAACATAAGTTCATTTCATCAATTACATCCAAAGTGGTCAACATGACTAGTAGTCAGGTTACTAGTAAGTATATCCTAAAAGGAGTCAGTTCAGTGGCCAGCAGCCAGAACTCCTGAGCACTGAGCATTCTTCCTGGTGGGTTGAATGGTGTGGAAGGGCCAGCTGGTCTGTGGGGCTCCCAGCCTCACCTTCTCCCTCTCCACACATCCCTCTTGGCTGTCGGCAGCTTCCCAAACTACCTATAATGACAGACCACATTTTACTCAGCTCTGAGCATCTTTGAAAGGCTAGTTAATAGAAATTGGATTACTGCTTGTCATGAACATAAATACCTTAGGAGATATTCCTGAAATGTGGATACTTTCCCAAAGCCTAGGAATATATTTTAAAATGTGAGATCTTGAACATATTTTTATAGATATTGACACATATTCCAAATTAGGGATCCTGTGGGACCCTGCTGCACCTCCCCAGTCCCTCCAAACCCACCCACGCCCAGTCATACACGTGCACTCTTCATACAACGGTTACGTGTCCTTCCTTCTCATTCGATTCAGTGATGCTGGTTGAACTTTCAGTAGGACAGTTGTTTCCAAGTGTAATTTTAGTTGGGGAAATCCTTTAAAAGTCAAAAGTTACAAAGAGCCCCAGTTTCTAGTAATCATAGGTCCCCCAGGGCAGCCACTGCTCTGAGCAGCTGCTGTCATATTTACTTTTCCCAAGAGATGGTTGAGATGGGTTCTTCATCCCTCCTGAGAGTGACATGAGGAAGCTTTGCCTGAATTGTCAAAACGAGCCCCGTTGGCCCATCAGATGGGCCAGGAGTGCCACCTGGGAGTTTTGCTGTTTGGCTGGTTCCAGGGCAACCGCAGGGCCTTAGAGAGAGTGGTTCAGGATCCTCCTGACCACTGACGAAGAGACTGCCATATGTCAAACCGGCATTTTTCACATTCCTTGTGGGAAATTTCACTTTGCTTTGTTTATTTAATTTCCAATCTGTTGTGGGCTAATGCTAATGAAAAACAGAATGACGAATTACCAGAAAAACGAACTAAGGAAGAAAACACATGCGACCCCAGCCAGTGTCCGCAGACTCCACAAGAGCAAGCGGCGGTCACCGCGCCATCCACATTCCGTCCAGATCCCTGTGCCCATGGCAGAGCTACCGCGTCACCTCAGGCAGGGCAGCTGGGCAACACAGAGCACAGGCGTAGGGCTGAGTGCTCGGACCTGCCCTCAGGTAGACACTTGGTGGCTCACCTAAGGGACTGCTCGTGACAAGGTCTGATTTCAGAGCACCCCCTGTGCCCTCCCGTGCTGTCCTGCTGCAAGAGGAGGGGGCCACCGCTGTCCAGGTGCCCCCCTGCTCCTCAGTTTCCACATTCCACTGCACCAGCCTCAACAGTGCCCTGCGGATCCTTGTCTCCTCCTTGTCTCTCTCCATTCTCCGGCCGGTGGCACTGAGGGTCAGAGCAGTGGAGAGCTGACATGTGGTGATTGTGGCTGAGGAAGTCATGCTTGCATCACTCAGTATTCCCTACAATCCTGCCACCCTAGGTGACAAGGCGCCCTGAGGCCTCCATGCAGAGGGCACTGTAACTTCCCCAAGAGTGACCCAGCTGTGCAATGTGGGGGGATTGCCCATCTTCCTTTGGAAGCAAGAAGGCTAGGCTCAAGACCTCGTGAGCAAAGATATGCACGAGTCCCAAGTGGACTGGATTGAGAAGCTGGCACAAGGGGGCTGCTGTGTGATCAGCATGGCTGCCTTCGTCACCTTTCTCCTTCCCTAGAGCAGGACTGAGGCGCTAACGTCAGCAGCCTTCCTCGAGCTCCACAGAAGTGACCGGAGCTGCAGATATCAGACACCAAAGCGGGCAGTGCACACGCGGCTCCTGCCATTGAGACTGAGAGGCTTACAAACAGGGCGCTTTGTAAGGACGGGGGTCATCAAACACCAGCCTGACGTATTTGATTACAATTCTCACTGCGTTGTTGCGGGATTACCAAGATAGTGACACCCCCTGGTTCTCCAGTCTCCCTGACGCAGCCAGTGGAGGCTGTCTCAGAATGGCCGATGCTTCCCTTTAGCAGGACCCTCATGACCCACAGGACTCGGTTTCTGTGCTTTAATATCTCTGTCCTTTGCAGTGACGGGCAGGAATGACAGCCTTGCCCTCATTGTACAGTGGAGATGCTGTAATAAAGGCAGGTTAGGTCACTGGCCCACAGTCCCCAAGCTCTTGAGTGACAGAAGCAGGACTGGGCCCAGGGTCTACAACGCTCATCACAACTGTCTGAGGAGAGGATGGGGCACAGGGTGTTTGGGTGTCCCGACTCCCTCTGCTGCTTGTCCACACTTCAGGGGGTTCACGACTCACCTGACCCCACTTTTAGTCTAAATCCTTCGTGTTTCAGATAGGCCCTCTGACGGACAATTTCTTTTAATAAATTTAATGAAGTCTCGACAGGGTTTCCTATGCTTTTAACAGGCTTACCTGCAATGATTTATGTCCTCCTCATGAATTAAAGAATCGAAAGGCCAAAAAAGATCCTATCTACTATAATTTTTTAAAAATTCCATAAATGTATAAAGCATCTAACTACTTTCATTTTCAAAAAATAAATGACATTTGCCTGTGGAATGTCCTCAATGTAGGTTTAAAAAACATCAACAACAAAAAAATAAACAGTATTTCTGAAAAGTGTTTGGCAATGAATGTGCTTATGTTTATTTATCATGCCAGGTTGGATCCGAAAGCTGTGGAATGAGTAATTTTCATAAAGCAAGTGTATTCAGGCATTTGGCATTGGCTCAGAGGTGGAAGCAGGTGCCTGCTTTCACAGCCAGCTTGCAGATTGACCCCGTGAGCTTGCATTGGCCCCCAGTTGGATTGTCAGCATCTCTCTGTAGAGAGAGATCCTCAGTGACTGTCTGTCCTGTCTCCTGTCCCAGTACTTCATATACAGCTGCATTCTGGGGCTGATATCCTGCTCGGTGTTCCTGAGGGTGAATTACGAGTTGAAGATGCTGATCATGACGGTGGCATTGGTGGGCTACAACACCATCCTGCTGCACACCCACGCCTACGTCCTGGACGACTACAGCCAGGTCTTGTTTGAGAGGTGAGCACTTCCTCTTCCTCCTCTTGTCTTTAATTCTTTCGTGGGTGTTGATAACATGAGTGCTGAGTGCAGATCAGCAATGCCAGTGCCACTGATACTCTAAGAAAGCTGGTTGAAGGGGTGGTTCAGAGAGATGGCATGTGTTTACTATCGATTACATAGACTACGTATCATCACATACACTTGGGAAGTGTGAAGCAGTGAGGATTTGCACTTTAATCTGAACCATACGGCTGGGAGCAATCTGCTGACATTTTGGGCTGAATAATCTCTGGTGTGGGGACTGTCCCGTGCATTGATGGATGGCCTCTGAATGCTGATCACAGTCCCTCTGCTCCAACTCAGCAATCGCAGATGTCCCTAGAAATTACCAAATGTCTCCAGGAGTACAAAATGGCACCAATTCAAACAAAAATACTGCAAAATAAGTAGTTATATTCATAAGCTATAGTGATAAATTTCTCAATAATAATTTCCCAAAATACCATTGTGGAAAGGGTAAACTGCCTGAAAACTCTTTGATCCCTAAGAAACTGACTTCCAGGAGAGAAGATCGTGTCAACTCTCCCAGCCTGAGGACCAGGGCAGCAAGAAGCATCCTGGGGTAGTGTTGGCCTGTCAGGTGTACACAGTTGGGTTTGTGAAGTTCTATTATCCGATTACTTCCATCAGCTTAGGATGAGTTTTAATCCTCTGCTTAAAAAGGACACATTTTAATCATTGTGATGTTCTCCATTCCACATCTCAATAACAAAACATTCTATGTTAGATGTCAGGTTTGCAGATGGACCCCTGGCTTCAATGTGTTTTCTGAGTTTTTCACATTTTCTATTTCCTTTAACATCAAATGAATGCTTTAAATATTTGCATCCATGTGTTGCTCCAGAAAGGCTTGTGCTGATGGCCCAAGGCTGCTTTTCCAGTGTGCAGAAGGCACCTCCTTCGCTGGGAATGTTCTGCCCAATGCGAGCACCTTCAGAGGCACCACTGCGGCATATTCTCTTCACCTAATTTAATTTTCATCCTCCTCCAGCACGGAACCCTGAGAGTCTACCATCAAGCTGAAGCCAGGAGAGTTGTAAAAATGCATAAGTGTATGAAAAAAATTATGATTCCCTAGCCAAGATGAGAATGAAATCAGAAGTTAATTTCCCTATAAATTATTAAATCGCCAAGCAAACATGCTTTAATATCCTATTAGTATCATACTCCTAAATGAATGTAGCATTGCTGATCTTTGCATAAAGCTGATGATGCTACTAAATTTCCCATTATCAAATTTATAGTTCTGGAATATGTTTCATATTCAAAGCAAAAGAAGAAATCAGAGTAGCAAGTTTTCGATGGGGTTGGACTACTTCTGGGGACCCAAGTGAGACACATGAAGAGACACAGAATCCCTGAGTGCAGCCCCAGCAGGGGTAGTGTCCCATGGAAGAAGAGGAGAGTCTAAGTTTCAGAGAACTCTTACAGCCAAAGCCTCTCTTGGTTTGGCCCTTAATGACCTGAAGCCAAAGGAGGCTCACGTGGGGTTTCTCAGTGACACCTTCACTTTCCCAACACTGAAGCCAGCATCCTCTTCAGGGGACACATCTATCTCGCGGTTCCTAATGCCCTCAGGATTCCTGGCACTTCCTGAACAGGTGTCTGCATGAGCTGATGGAGAACTCCCAGAGCTCTCCTCTGCTACAGGAGGACTGTTACTGATACCATGGCAGAGGGACATGCTACCTCAGGATCCACAGACCTTCGCTAATGTCATCCCAAAGGTCGTCACAAACAAGAGACCCTGGAGAGCAGGAGTGGAGGACCCCTCTCCCGATTCCTCCAGCTCAGTGCCCATTGGAAATGCCCTGTGACTCATGCCCCAAGCATAACCAAAGTCAGTCCTTCCAGAAAATGGCTGGAAAATGTTTCTCATCCTTGACCTAGTGTATCGCCGCTGACAGGGCTCTCACAGATGTGAAAACAAGATGCTTAAAGAGAACTCTGCTGTTGTGGCATGGTGCCCCGAGGGTGAACAGCACGAAACCCCAAGCCAGGGGCCCTTTGAGGAGGAAACTGGCTGAAAAGAGGCCAGTCCGTGACACTGAAGTCATGGCATTCAGTCCAGTCTCTTTGCTGTCTTATTTCTGGGCACCACGTTTCCTTCTCAGTCCTGATTTTCTGCCTCTTGCTCTGTCAGCCTGGGCCCTGTACTTGGCTGTGGCAGGTCAGCATCCTTGCTACCCACTGAGGAGCCTGGCCTTGCTCCTCGGTGGTGTTCAGTGCTCTCAGTGGACCTACCCTGAGCTTCTGGATCTCAGCTCACACACACCCAAAGACTGAGCATCTCCTCTGTCCTGTTGGGCTGCTGGATGAATCAGACCTGGCCTGTGTGGCCTCCTTTCTGTGATATATATGCCAAAGGCTTTAACACTCTCTCTCGAATCAAGCCAAACAGGAGATCTGAACCAACTTCCACCATGCTGGCATGTACGAGGTGCTCAACAAACTTCCGCTGAACAGATGAATGAAAGTGGAATGTGCTCCTGAACCATCCAGAGGACCTTAGCACTGGCCGTGGACGCTCCTCACGCCTCCCTGAAAACAGAGCCCATTGCCTCTCATTCAGGACATGGCGCTTCAGTGACCACATCAGTTTTTGTTGATGTCTTTAAATTTCAAAACAAAGTTTGGAGAAGGCATCTCCGCTTAAATGTAGTGCCAGAAACTGATTACACAGTTTGGACAGCGCAGTTGTCCTGCATGAATTCACCATGACCCCTGTGGCAGGGACCTTCACTGAGCCAAATTTGGCATTGATCAGCAACCAGCCAGCAAGACAGCACAAACCAACAGGGCATTTTTGCCTACAGTGTTGGCAAAGCAAACAGGAGAAATAGCACTAGAAACACTTGAGATCCGTGAATAATTCAGAACAGGGCATCAAAGATACTTTTACAGACTCATGAATATGGAGATCAGACTTTTCAGAAGGAAAATAAGATGACTTCGAGAGATGTGCCATCAAAAATTCTTCATGATGTAATGTCTAGAGCATCTCAGCACTTACCTATATGGTTCTGATGAGCCGCCTCATGGTGAGGGAAGGCCAGAGGTCTATGGTGTTCAGAAGGTCCAGAACAAGGTGTTTCCAAGCTTCTAGGTGTTTTCAACAATCTTCCATATTGTCTGTGGGACAAGATATTTTACTGAATTGCTCAGAGTTCCAGCTTCTATAACAGGTCACTTTCTCCAAGCCCTTAGCTATTGAAGACCCTGAGTGCTTTTCAAGGTTAGCGGTGACGTTGATGACAATTGATATTGCTGGAAGTGCTTTTGTCTAGAAAACACTTCCTCTTCCCATGACATAGGCTGGCTATATAGAGCCTGCAAGATCTGTCAAATTTTAATGAGTTTCTTTTCTTGCAGAACTGAAAAGTCTCAGGGGATGGGTGTTACCATTTCACATGGCCCGGGCATTAACTTAACTCTCCAAAAGGCTCGAAATGTACTTTTAATTCTAGAAAAGCATGGAGAATGGGGAGCTCCTTGAAGTATCTAACTAGGAGCCCCACAGACTATCCTGCTCGGTATCATAACTTTAGCTGAATAAAATAAATGTTCTGTGGGGACATTTATGGATGCATGCTTAAGCAGCAATCATATCCAGAAGCTGGGGACTGACTGTCACTATAGAAATAGCTGTGTGACCTCACCTTCCCACCTCAGCATCCTGTCCAGGAGTGCCAGGGAGATGCTCAGATCTGCATAAATCGTGGAGAGCTGTGAGTTAAGATGCTGAGTGTGGAACACCTGCACTTTCCCTGTGTTTCCCTGTATCTTAGAAATCCCAGAGACTAGAACTTGAGAAACTGATATATTTTTGTCTAGCTTGGAATTAATCGATATTGAACTTGAATCTTGAAGAACTGTGGAATTCATCACACCCAGGAGAGGACAGGAGAAAACTGTACTTCTGTCCCTCCAAGACAGTTGTAGGTATTCCCAAGCACCTGGAATCCTCTGAAGTTGTCCTCTTTTAGAATGAAAAATGTAGTCCAAATTTACATTCTCTCTTATGTTTGAGTTAATATCAAAAAGTTTTCAAATTACTTTCTAATTTAATATCTCAGCTTCCTCCACCTGCCTGTTTCTGCCCCCACCCTGTGCATCTTCCAAAAATATAAAAATGTTTCTCTATTTGGCAGCAGAGGCAGGAAATTCCGGCTGCCCAGCTTAGACAATGAAGCACCTTCACTCAAATTCTCCCAAGCTTTCTTTCCTTCTACAGAAAGCAACTGTTAGTAATTAACCTCTTTATCCAACCCAAAATAGAAAACATCTTGTGATTTGTACTTCTCTGCAGGAAGAGATTTGACTTCTGGGCTTCAGCTATTGTCTTGCTTGACTTACACTAGGGGGCAGGATGGTGCAGAGCCTCGGCCTGCAAACTGTGCAGAATGCCTACTTCTTTCCATAAGCTCTTCAAGAGAGGATGCTAAGTGCATGCACAGCCCCATGGCACCAGATAGCATTTTCGACAGCTCTTCTCCTTAGAACCACTCTTCTTCACCAAATGACCCGTGGCTGCATTAATCAGGGAGCCTTATTGTCTCCATGCCTGGGGCAGCACAGCCTCCCAGCCCCACTTACGCAGTCTCCTGATCTATGATTGTACCCGGGGCTCTTTTCTAAGCATGAGTGTGTCCTCATTGCCTCTGATTACAGCAGTGGAATGTAAGGCCACTTTCTGGGAAATTTGCATAGGATGCTGGTGAATCTATGTGCAACCAGGTCTCGAAAGAGTCCGGAAACCGAGCTGGCCATTCCCAAGCCAGTACAGTGTCCTTCCATTCCTTGGTTTTATTGAGCACTCTGTGCATGCAGCGTGGGAAGCCTGGCTGGGATGCCGTCCTCTGCTTTGTCACCGTCAATGGGACTGAACATTGCCACTGCCGTGGTGGCTCGGGTGGGAAGGAGAGCCCCGAGACCCCTCAAGATGTTGTACACCGCACCACTGAAACAGCAGGTGGGGCGTGGTGACGCAGCTTGCGTCTCAGCAGCCCCCACCCAGACCAGACCTGGAGGAGGCTGCACCGACACGGGCTGTCTGATTTTCCCTTATTCATTTTAACTCCAGCATGTTTCCTGTGTGTTTGCTTTGTTTTACTCTGACAGTCCCCTCTTCTGACCAGGTGGTTTAGTCCACAGCCTGTGCCAAGTCAGAGGTAGCAGCTTCTTCTTATTACATGAAACTTCCCCTTTCTGCATCATATGACATCAGAGGTTCCCGAGAATCTGGGGGCTTCTCATTGGCAAAGCCAGGAATTTCCTGACTTCATGGTGTGGCCCAGAGACAACATAGAAAACTAAAAGACACATTTCCTGAAGACCCCTGAGGGTGAGAGTGGGCAGCGCCAGGGGCAGTGCCTCTGTATTGGCCTCGGCTTTATGCCATGGGCCTAGGGGTCAGTGTCCCCAAGGTCAGACTAATTCTATCCTCCCATGAGCTGAGAAGACCTGATTTTACTGCAGTGGGTCTGCTCATTACAGCACAACAGAAACTAGGTTTCTTTGGAGACTTTCCTTCTTTAAAAAAAAATAGAATTGTATTTCACCTAGGAAAATGCAAAGTTTTAGAAGATCATGTTTGTGTCTGTGTGCCCAACTGCTTTCCTCCTGGGAATAACACAAGCCTCCTGCTTTCCTTGCCTTCCTTGCATGTAGGTCAGTGGCTGCATCACCAGGTCATTTCTCTCAGCCTATTTGTTAGGGTATGTTGCTCTCTGGGGCTCCTGAAACTTGAGGGCCAGGAAGACTGCTCTGCACCAGCCTTGGCAAAGGGCCAGCTGCACCTTAGCGTATGGCTGCAGACACATAGGTAGCCTAAACCCCTGGAGTCCAATTTTCAGATACAAAGCATCCTAGGCTGCACTGTGACTATCCTGTCCCCTGCTGGAAATCAGTTAGAGCCTTCTAGTTACACTGGCTGCATCCTCCCCCTTCCTCCCTCAGTGATGGCAGCACCGACACCCCCAAGTCCAAAGCAGATCATAGCTTCTTTCTCTGGCCCCTTGGAATTGTCAAGTCATGTGATGCTCATGAAGCAACACGAGAACCGGAAGCTCAGCCTGCACCAGTTTCAGGACACCAGTTGTTGGGCACTGCCTTCACGAGCCAGTCAGTAGTGTCTTGGCAGTGAATGTAGGAAAAAAGGTTTAAAATTCACTGAGTTCAGCATTGGTTTTAGAAAGCATGGTTGAAATGACTGCCATGGGCCCAGAGAGGAACAGCTCCATTTCCTAAAGTGAGTCCTGGTGAAACGCCCTTCACACCACTCTCAGAGACGAACGGAAACCTGCCCACGGTGGATGAGCATGGCCTGTTCCAACCCACAGCAGGTTGCAGGTTCCATAGGGAGGAAAGAGCCCTGGTGCAAGCACAACCTGTCTGGAGGACTCTTGAGTTTCCAAGGCCATGATACCCTGAAGCTGCGTGATCACATCTCCTCACTCCTGCAGGAATACGCTTTCCTGTGCACCTGGGTCTTTGATTCTGTCAGTGAGATTCGCTGACCTGTACTTCCTTATCAGTGTCTCTGGCTCTTCACAGCCCTGTCCCATGCCCTGTCATCCTGCAGCTAACACTAACCATCGTGAGTTCCACTGATGAAGAGTCCTCTCTGCGTCACTTGTGCCAGATTTATGAGTGTATCAGATGCACTCCCCTAACCAGTCTTAAGGCAGACAGCAGGACCCCTTTTACAGATGTGGAAACTGAGGTTTGGACAGGTGTTTCCAGGGTCTCACAGCTCAGGATCTCACCCCAAGCTCTCCCACTTCTCAGCCCACCGGAGCTCCTCAGTTTCACACCATGCCGTCTTTGTGCCCCATCCACTTTCCAATTCTCTATGCAGAAACCAGAAAAATCACAAAGCAAAGGCAACCAGAGCAGGAAGCGATGGCCTGAACGCCATTAAACCCACCCTATGCTGCTTCCGTGACAGAGTCTCCTTCTGTTTTTCAGGTCTCCTTTATAGTTAGATGTGGAAAATAGTTACTTTTCAGCTTATGCAGGAGAAGGGCAACAGATTCTCCCTGCAGCAGCATACTGTGCTGTCTATCAGCCACTGGCTGAGCATGGCCAGGGATGAGTGACAGATGTCTGCCTGGACCTTCTGAAGGCAAGCAGGCAGGGTACGAGTGTTCCATCTCTGATACAAAGTCATATGAAAGCGAGTAAGAACTAGCATGAAAGTGCATGATTCAGAAGCAGGAGGAGCTTGTAGAAAGTAAGTTCCCCACACCTCATAGGAGTCCCAGTTTCAAACATCTGTCTCTTTCTGTGAGCACTAAAAAGTCGCTGAAGAAACCCTATACCTCTTATCTACACCGATCCCAAAGGTACACAGAAAATGATATTAATATCTGCTAATCCTTCCTTTCACCTTTGTTAGAGTCTGTATTAACTTGGAATTATTCGTCTTTTTCTGTGCTCTCAAAAGTAGGAGGTTGGTTTTTGTTTTTGTTTTTTGCATTTTGAAGCAATCTGGTCTGAAGACATGTTTGATGTGTACGTTGGCTGCGTGGATTCTAGACACGCACTGGGGATTCTGAGGTCTGCTGTCACTTGGACGCTAAGCCCTGTGTGCATGGTGTTTTGTTGCTGATGTCTGTCTATTGGCTGTTTGTTTGCTTTTTTGATAGACCAGGCATTTGGAAGGATCTGAAGACCATGGGCTCGGTGTCTCTTTCTATCTTCTTCATCACGCTGCTCGTTCTGGGTAGACAGGTAAGGAGTCTGTTCTTTATGGAACATCTCTGAGGTGCTGGTTCATGATGCTCCACTGGTGTGCATTGTGATTCTTTCATACAAATGCTTAAAGATCAGAATCATCATGTAGGAAAAATGTGGGTAGCACAGGGTGTGGGTTAGATGCAGACGGCAGAAGTCCCTTTTTCCACAAGAGGTAAACATTGTGAATGCTAGAAATATGAATCGACTAATTTCCTGCTAAATCCAAAAGTAAATTTTGTATGTGCATAGGCCTCCAAAAGCACCCCTCACGGTTTCCAAAGAGCTGACTGTGTGAAGCACCCTTGGCTAGGTTTCCATTGTGTGACAGGTTGCTTCGGGTGCTTCTTTGTTTGGAGATGGTGTGAGACTTCCGCTGTGATTTGCAACCACTCCTGGAAATACGATTCTCTGTTAAAAATTTTTATTTTGTGATGTAAATGAACCTGTCCCTCCTCCCATGGGCCCTTCACCTTCTCCTGTTCTCCCAGGAGAGGCTAAAGATGCAGATTTTTAAGAAATACTCTCCTACCTATGCACGAGGCCAGCCTCCCACCGACGACGGTACTTACCTGAAGTCGGGCAGCTCTGCCTCTACCCCACATCTGCTCCAAGTCCTGTGACATGGGCACGGCAAATGCTGTTTGGCTATTCAATAACAAATTAGGAGGTGAACTGACTGAACTACATGTGCATTATTCAACAGTTATGTTCACCCTGTGGTAAATGTCTGAGTGGACCTCTGTAGACCTGTGAGTTTGGATCTGGCTTCCAGTCCCCTGCGCGGAAGCTGTTAGGAATGGCACAGATGGGCAGAGTCTCCATCTGTTACTGTCATTCCTACATCTGGAACTGTCCTACCCTCCCAGTGTGATCCTTGTCTTTCCCTGGGAGTTGACGCTACAGTAACCCTGGCCAGGCTCCCGGGGCTGAGCTGTCCTGGCCGGCTGCAAAGTATGGAAGGCCCCTTCCTTCCTGCACCAGCCTCTCCATCCTCACTTCCTCCACCTTTAGCACTTTCTCCTTTGTGCTTTTTGGGCTTGTGGTCTGACAGGCTGCACCAGCCTTTATTTCTCCTTACTTTCCTGGTTTCTCCTGCAGCCTGCTCGTTGGTTGGTTTCTTTCTCACTACTGACCGACTTACTGCTCTTGCTCAGAAGGCAGACATCCTCCCTTAGGAAGCCCTGTAATTAGAGGGTGAACAGCAAGCTCCTCGCAGGACAACCCCTCCATGACCATACTCCTCAGGAGCCACCACCCCTGGTGGGACTGCCCTTTCCTCCGTGTCTTGCTGGTCATGCTTTGTCCCAATCCCTCCTTCTGAATCATCACTAGGCTCACATCACCACAGCACATGTTAAGAACCTAAATCAAATCTATTTTATTAGTCACCAAGCTGCCCAGGGTTCAAGGCCCGATATGATGGGCCAGTGGGTGACGAGTGATCGTAGTCATCAATTGATTTAATAGAATCAAAGCATCTTGGGGGAGAGGTCGGAGTCCAAGGATAAGCACACCGCCCTGGAGCCCAGCCCAGAGGCTCCTCCTATAGAAAGATAGAAAGCACTTCAGCTCCGCAGGGGTTTCCAGAGCTAGACAGAGCATGGGACTGCCCTGGGGCTGTGATGTATGTGACACCTACATGAGGTGCTGGGAGCTCAGAGAGGCCCCCAAAATGTGTGGAGCAGCCCCAGACAGAATCCAGAGATGAGAGGAGTGGCAGGTTCCCTGAGCAAGGAAAGAGGCATAGGGAAGCCTGCGGGGTGCTCCGGCTGCTTCACTTGAGGTGGCCCCAAGAGCCCCTCAGCTCTCTTGCTCAGTGCTGCACAGTCCCTAAGCAGGGTTGACCTCTCTCTGCTGGGTCTTCACAGGCCCCCTGTGTCTCTGTGTCAGATCTCCCTCTCTTTTCTCTATGGGACTTCAGTCCTTATAGGACTTGGGGATCACTGAACACCCTTAACTTAATTACTTTAAAAAATACCTTGTTTCCAAATGAAGTCACATTTATATTTTTATTTTTATTTTTGGTACTGGAGATTGAACTCAGGGGCACTCGACCACTGAGCCACATCCCCAGCCCTATTTTGTGTTTTTTTTTTATGTAGAGACAGGGTCTCACTGAGTTGCTGAGGCTGGCTTTGAACTTGTGATTCTCCTGTCTCAGCCTCCCTGAGTGCTGGGATTACAGGCTTGCGCCACCGCGCCCAGCTGAAGTCACATTTATAGATACCAGCAGTTAGGACTTGAGCCTCTCATTTTGGGAATACTACTCAAGTCATTACAACTGGTTTGGGATAGAAACATTTGTATTCCTTTTGGGCTTTCCACAAGAGTTTCTATTCTAATAGCTACTCATATATAAAGGAGAAAATTCGAAAGCAGATTGCTTTGCTTGGAGGGTGATAGGATAGATAGGTAGGCAGATAGATAGATAATTAATAGATTAAAAGATACAGATGATAGAGATAGAATTGCTAGATATATGAACAGAGGTACAAAATAGATTGTTTTAGTTAGTATTCTGTTACTGTAACAAAAGCACTGAAGCAGGCTAACTTTATACAGTCAAGAGATTGATTTATCTCACACTTTTGGAAGTTGAAGGCCATGGCCCAGGCACCAGCTCAACTCTGGTGAGGGCTCTCCTAACTGTGTCACATCATCATGATAACATAAATGTGAGCAAGGGCTTACATCAAAAACAGGAAGCTAAATTCCCACAGTCTCTTCCAAGGGCAAACTCCCAATGACCAAATGGCCTTCCTCTGGGCCACCTCGTAAAAGTTCTACACCACACTGAGGACCAAGCTTCCAGCACATGAGCCTTTGGAGGATACATTGAAACTATACTGAAGCCATAGCAAATAGGTAAGTAGAAAGATAGACGAGGAAAAAAACGCCACTTTGCCCCGTGCAGGTGGTTTCAAAATACTGATGTCCTTCTAGTAGAAGACCAACAAGATCTTTGCTATCCTGCAGTAGCAGCCTCTTGCAAAACCTGAATGACTTCTTGGTGTGGTTCCCAAGCCCTTCAGGCCCACGTGTGTGGGTTGCTGCCATAGCCGGCTCTTTGCAGGTGGCTCTGCTTCTGTTCTCGCTCTGGGGTCTGATTTGGGGTGTGCCCTGTGTCTTCTCGATCCCTGACCCCTGATTTTTCTGTTGCTTTAGTTTAAAACCAGCCATATTACTGCTTTACCCTCCAAAATCCAAGTAAATAGTCTGTTCTCCAGGTCAGAGGGCCTTTCTAGTGAGCACATAGCATGGGCTCTGTTAGTACAGTGGGTGTGAACTTGGCATTAACGTAAAACCTTGAATATAAGCAAACCTTCAAAATATCTGGCTTGTAGTCATTTTTAAAAATGTCTTTCTACATGAGGTAAAAGTAAATGCCACACCGGAGGAGGAGGAGGAATGTGTTTGGGTATATCACACACAACACAGCTGACAAATGAGCATTGTTCTTTCAAGTTTCAAAATGCAGATTTTTAGAACCTCCCATTTGTGCATGAAGAGGACATTTCTGTGTGTGTGTGTTGTTACATCTTATACTGCCATTGTTCTAATTAGTCAAACAAACAGAACTAACAAACCACTGCATGTAGCTCCTTTGCATTTATATGTCACTAAGTTGTTGTGTGTGCTGAAATACACCCTCTCCCCTAAGCCCTCCTATGCTAGAGGGGCTCAGCCAAGGCTTTTTAATTATAGTGAATTATTACATCCCAGAAGCCCAAAGTGATGCCAAGACCAAAAGCACCCTTTGTTGGTAAATAGGCTTTTCCACTTCTGCAATATTAATAACTGACTTTTTAAAAAACATTGTAGTTTAGTACAGTATAAAGCATGAAACACGTATGTTCTCACTAGCAGGCATGATCTTAATTAAATGGTACCATCACATACTTTTATCTACATATAATGGCATCTCTATGTATAATTCAATCCTCAATGAAAAATCCATCTTTTACAATGAATACTTAATTACCTAATTTGGGTAGGGAAAACTGGTTCACAAACATAGTCCACTGCCACAATGGACAGCATTTTTTTAAATGCAAAACATTGAACAAACAATGCACTGTTTCCACTAAGGACCTTTAGTTTTCCATCATTGACATTACACTATGCAAAAAGCAACTCCAGCCATCTCTCACTAACAAGGCGGGGGCTCGTTGTAGTTTTGACCCCCGAGCCACCCAAACAGCCGCTCTTGCTGCTTACTCCTAACATCATCTGTTTTGGCGAATCCTTGTGAGAAACTGATTGACGGACACTTTGGGGGGACAGAGGGCTTTGTGGGGAGGGTGATGATTCTGCTTGGGGGATCTTTTTACGGTTTTGTTTTGTTCTTTTCGTTTGCTCTTTAAAACCTCGGCTCTCTGGCAGGACACGATGCCTATTGTTTCTTTACCTCTGTGTCCTCTTGTAACAGAGTGAATATTACTGTAGGTTAGACTTCTTGTGGAAGAACAAGTTCAAGAAAGAGCGGGAGGAGATAGAAACCATGGAGAACCTGAACCGTGTGCTTCTGGAGAATGTGCTTCCCGCACACGTGGCCGAGCACTTCCTGGCCAGGAGCTTGAAGAACGAGGTCAGACCACGCGGGGTGGGCGGGGCTGGGCTGGAGGAACTCTGATGCCATGGGACTTCACACGCATATGCGCAGCTGGCCTGGACTGTCAGTTTCAAGAGACATCCATTGAAAATAGTGCATTATGATCACCGAGTGTCTGAGCAAGGGGTTGTTTCGTTAGGCAAGCTTTCTTTGCCAATCATGGAAAGTTCCATATATGCAGTATGAGGTGCTACAGCCCTAAATATGCCCCCCCAGAGTGGCTACTGCTCTCTCCTGGTGTTGGAGATACCTTCCTCACCGGTCATGATGGAGCCCAAACCAAGAGGCCTCCATCAGCCCTGAAGCCCACACTCCCAGGGCACCTTGCTCCCAGCTTCCCCAGGAGTCTTTTCAGGAATGTAGAATTTGAGAGATGAGATAATTTGTGAGACCGACTGCGTTTAGGAGTTAGGCACACAAGAACAAAGACTTGAGTCTGTCCGTTTCAATGAATGGAAATGGGTATGTTATGGAACATTTAAAGGAGTAGATATCGAGCTAGGGTTGAAAAGACCAAGGAGTCATTAAAATGCTGAACAGGTGTATGAAATGAAATGTCATGAGATTGCAGAGATCACAGACTGCAAGAGCAGACCCCAACGCTGCAGATGCGCTTCCTTTTGAAAGCACGCACAGGAGCAAGGACTGTGTGCACAACCCTGTGCACAGGACTACAGAGGCTCGGTGCCATCACTGCCCTTAGTAGATTGTCACTGAGGTTCAGGAGTGGACAGGGAAGGTAGCAGAGGGAACCCATTTACAAATGAGTCTTTAGTAGATGAGCTTGACCCAGACGATACCAGTGTACGAAGCAACATGGCACGAGAGGGTTGGGACAGCACTTCTCTGTGCCATGCATGTGGACATGCAGAATTAAGACATTAAGAATGTGGACATTAAGAATGTGGTGCAGGTCGGGGGAGGTGCCGCCTGTCAGCACCCTCACCTTCCTGGGAGTGTGCTGGGCATGGCGAGCTTTCCAGGCTGTACCCTCACCGGCTTCCCTCCCTGGTATTTTCGAGACTCAGTAGGTATTTCAGCAGCCTACAGTTCATCACAGGTAACCAAAGCACTGCACCTGTTAAGGAGCCATCTGCAATCATTAGCAATATAAGAGCCAAATTTGTCTATATATCTAGTGTTGATTCAGCTTTAAGTTCAGCATGTTCTTCCTCATGTTGCCCTGGAGTCCAGCTGGCCTTGCCCTGGATGGAGAGATGAACAGGACAGAAGCAGCCACCCTCCTGGGTTCCTCCTGGGAACCAGAGTCTATTATGTCCCGCACTTCTTGGCCGTTGGGCCTGAGCTCCAGTCCTCTCAGAGGCTATTGCTACTAATTTTAGAAGCAATTATTTATATAAGACTTTTCGAGCTGTGCTGGCATGTAATCAACATTCAGACTTCGCTACCTTTTAAACAAATACCTCAAGCTCTTGCAAAACTTGGAGAACCTCTGTGCCTGGGGGTTTATCAAAAGCTTTCAGGGAAACTTCCTTCCCCCACTTTTCAGGGCCTGAATAAAATGGAAAACAAAACCCAATGTCATCCTTTTACATCTGGTATTGGAGACAAAGCCCTCCAGGCAGTGTCTGCCTCCCTAGGTCCCTCTGCGTGGGAGTGTAGTGTTCACTGCCTCTGGATGCAGAGAATAAGGGGTACATGGGCACCAGCCTTTCTGTCGGGGGACACCCACCACACGAGCACACTTCCAGTGAGCTCCTTGTCATGCTGTCCTGTCAGTCTTTTGGAAATAATCTGAGGGAAAAAGACTTTGGCCAAAAAACAAAGAAACAAACAAAAAACTCCAGAAAAACAACAGCCCAAACCAATGAAGAACCACCAGACTTGACGTCATGTTTTATTTCCCTCCCTGAGATAAGCTGTCCGTGCACCATCTCCCACTTGCTTGGTACAGCTGACTCCTTGTGTAATACATGCCCTGAGCCTGAACAGCTTCCTGGACCAGAACCCAGAAGTCAGGGTTCTGGGGGACTCCAGGGAGGCAGTGTTCATGTCCCTTAAGGTACGGTCCATAGTTGATGACCACCTTTTGAGTCTGGGGCGGATGCTTGGGCATCCTTCACTCCATGGTTTTCCAGAACAAACCTGGGAAAACCAGCGTGGCTTATGTCATGACCTGTGTCAACACAGAACCCTCTAGCCTGTCATTTTATTCTCCTACCCACTGCACATATGTACAAAAGAAATTAATTTCCCTTCAGAAATAGGGAGTTGAGAATGACTCAGTCACTGTAACAATCAATTCCACCAAGCTTTTATTTGGATGAAATGCTGTTCAGGAAGCCGCTGCTGGGGCTGCGTGTGCACAGAGCTGACTGCCTGAGCTCAGCTTTGCAGGCTGCTCGTCCTCCTTCCCCTGGGGCAGTTGTTGTACTTACAACTTCCTGAAGCTTCTCTGTCAGCTTTTATTGTCCTGGCTGGGTTCAGCCCACAGGCCCCCATTCAGGCTGGGAGCAAGTGCTATGCCAGGAGCCTGCTCTGTTTTAGGTGGCCTGCTCTCTCCTTTGCTCTGTGGGCCAAGAATGTTTCCAAGAAGCCCCCTGAACATACATCAGAGGTGGTTCTCATCGCTTCTTGAGAAGTCATCATTTTGTCACCAAATTGACCCTTTGCTGACTCCAGATAGTAGGGATCATTTTGAGCCAGACAGCCTCCTTTAGAGACTGCCAAGATTTGATCAAAACAAGATGCCAATCAGACATTTAGGGAATAAACCCTGCAGGCAAATAGTGCTCCCTCCTCTGATAACCATGAGGGCCTTCCTAGGACCTCCAGGCCAACCCCTAACCGTGTTCTATATCCATGGGAGGGACAGGCTGGATTGCATTTGGCTTTTAATAGATGCTGCTGTACTCTCTAACCCTCTAGGCACTAGCTGACAGTGCAGGACACAAGGTACTAAGTAGTCCACACATAGATCAATAGGGAAAAGTCCAAGAGTTGGAGCCCATGTTATGCAGCTGGATCAGTAAGAGGCAGCACTTGCACTGCTGGGAAGTTTGGAAACCCAGGAATTAATGAGGTCCCATACGTTTCCTAGAGCATACTAGGCCTGGAGAGAAGCCCAACATCTCCATGGCTGGGCATGAGCAGCACTGATTGCAGTTTGTTGTTATGTCTCCATATTTGCTGTCTTTCCAACCAGACTCTCATCTCCAGGAGGTGTTGTTCACCTCTGCATCCTGACACCTGGCATTCCCTACCTGTCATGGCAGACCATCAAGGGGATGAGTGTGTGTGAGTGTGTGTATAATCGGGTGTCCTGTGATACCAAGGGACAGTTGCTTTCATGTCCACAGGAAGTGCTAAACAGTGTGCAGGACTTACAGATGCCCTGCCTGAAAGCCAGCTATATTTCTTGACCCTTCAACATGTGGCCAGAAGATTAGAAATTGGAAGAGAGTTTGGGGACAGACTGTAGTAGGAATGAGCCCATGGGACCAGCAGGTGAAAGAAGATGCGAGGCACAGTTGGGATAGTACACATGCTTTATTCAGAGGTGGCAGCAGCCCCCAGCTAGCCCACCTGAGTCTTTCCATAGTCCTATTTTATATGCAGGCCAGACAAAGAAGGCTCAATGCCAATAGGTTACATAAGTGGGACCATGCTCACAAACAAATGTTTATGACCTTGAGTACATAAGCTGAATCAGGGTGTTCGTGACCTTGGCTACATACTAAAAACATCATCTGCTGGAAGCCTCAGCAAGGGAGCCTAACTATAGCCATCTTAGATCTGTTCTCCAATATTGAAATGACATCAAAGCTCATTTTCAATTCTAAAACTCAGTAATACTTTCCAGTATCTATCTGGTGACGAGGGTCATCCGTTCCAGACCCTGAATTGCAAAACCTCCTTAAGGGTTGCCCACCTGTCTTAGCCAACCCCCCAGATCTCCTGGATGCATGAGGAACTCAGGTCATCCACCATTTAGCACACGGTCCTTTCTAGCCCCATGCATAATCCAAAGACCTGAGGGAGACTCTGAGTTAAGAGTGTGGCTCCAAGCCCTGCCAGTTTTGTCAGCTCCAGAGAATTCAGAAAGCATAAAATAGTTCCCTTGCTTTCAAGTACTTACAGGCCTATGGAATCCCTGAGTCTCAAGAACAGGGGACCAAGGATCACCCCCAGGGGATGAGGTTCATTTGCACAGTGGGAGGCCAATGTGTCTGCCTTCTTGGAAGACCCACTGGTGATTCTCGCATGCATCCTTGTTAAGAGTTATAGAATGTCAGATCCAACTGCCAATCAACTCTGTCCTGCAGTTCATTTTTTTCCACCCCTAGACACCTCCAAACTCAAGGGGAAAAGAGAAAGATAAAGGGACAAGACTTGCAAGTGATGGGGCCCCATGCTACCCCCAAATCCAGGTAGCTTAGCCATGGTCATCTGGGAGACTCAGGATAAAGTGTAAGTGCAGACTGTACGAGAGAGGACTCTGCGGTCAGCCATGAACATGTAATATAACCTCTCTGTGCCTCAGTTGTCCTATCTGTGGTGGAGAATAATAGCATAAGCCTCATAGACTATGGTCTAAGGTGAGTTAGTGCATCCAGGGCAATCAGAGAGGCACCCATTCAGTCCTGTGGGTGCTCTCACTGTGCCTGTGCTTGTCATCTTTATCCCAATGTGGGTCGCTCTGGACAGTGTCAGCTGACAGTGGTGAGATGAAGGGTACAGAAAATGTGTCCTGGCTTGCTAAATATACCCTGTTAGTTAAGAGCAGGATTTAGTGAAGTTTACACTACTTTTATAAAAATGGACATTTCAAACTAAAACAGGCTCCTGGGGTTGCCCTGTCCCCTGGCTGAAGTCAGCATTATGGAACCCAGTTGTCTTGGGTTGTCTTCCAAGGAAATGAAGGTTCACAAAACAACTTTACAGAGAAGAAAATTCAGGTCTGCAGGACGAGCCAGCTGGACGATACTGAGTGTGGATAGAAAGGAAAGCACTCAGCTCTCCTCATAGTGTGTGCAGATCTAAGGCAGCAGCAGGAGCCCTTGCAGGCTGGTTGGCCCTGAGGACAGGAACCTGGCAGGGGTCTCACTTTCCCTGAGACTGCTCTTTGATCGGGTTGCCATGGCCCTGGTGTGTTTACTAGGAGACTTCATAGGGAAGACAGTCCCCCTGAGGGTCCACCAAGCCTCAAAGCTGTAGCGCTATTTAAGTGCTCACTCCTTGACCAGGGATTCAACTGGGTGTCCCATAGCAGAGTCAGGAGTCACATCCATGAAGTGTGGCCTCCCTCGTCCCGCTGGCGCACACAGGAAGCACAGCTCCCCGCTGGTTCCCTCCACTCCAAGGTCAGCCATCTTGCTTCACAGAACCCTTGGAATGTTCCAGGCAGAGCTGGCACTTCCTGTGCTGCACCATGACCCCAACCCTGGTGATGCCTGTCTGTTTTGCCTATGCCTTTGTGAGCCTGGGCCAGTGGGAGGCAGATCCTCCATGCCTGCTCAGCCCCAAGCCCACTGGACAGCCCTTCCTTTCTGAAACCCTCCTTGAGTCTGAAGGTGTCACTGTTTGTTGACAGATTATGGAAGCACCTTGAAATTGTGTTTACAAGGTGTTGCTATCCTGCTCCTGCTGTGGTTGAAAGATGTGCATCTCTCTCTATTTAAAACACAAGGATAACATACAATAGGAAAAAGTGTCCTGAGTCGCACTAGTTTCTTCTGGTGTAATTAAATAAATTGCTTGGTGAGTTTTATCTGCTCTTTTCAGGAGGCAATAAAGAGGAAAATTTTTTTAAACTCCCATCCAAGCATCACTAAACAAGTTACTTTGGCACAGTATAGTCATCTGGGAAGTGACTTTGTTTCCCTTCAGTTGTCTGAAAGAGACTTTCCTAGGCCTGACTCCATGGTGGCTTGTGGTCAGCAAGGTAGAGACAATGGAGCTTTGACTGAGGGCACCTCCTGCTAACTGGTGGTGGAGTGGGATCTGCCCCTGCATCTGTCATTACAAGCTTCCCCTCTATCAGGGCTGTATTTGGAGCGGGCTGGGGGTGCTGGGTGGGTCATGGGGCGTGCTACACTCAGGTGATTTCTTCATAAATCCAAACCTCTGGATTCTTTGTTTGAAGAAAGAATCATCCAGAGGCACTGGCCTCTGGGATCTTTGTTTGATGGTTCCCTGGTGTTCAGCTCTTCTTCTTCTCCCGGGCAGGAGTTGTACCACCAGTCGTATGACTGTGTCTGCGTCATGTTCGCCTCCATTCCGGATTTCAAAGAATTCTACACGGAGTCCGATGTGAACAAGGAGGGCTTAGAATGCCTGCGGCTCCTGAATGAGATCATCGCGGATTTTGACGATGTAGGTACTGAGAGTTGCCCCTCAAGGGCAGGGCAAGGCCCTGTCCCCCGTTTCAAGATTCCAGTGCATTCAAGTGAACTCAGTATAGTAACATACCTTAAGACATGTCCTTGGAGCCGGGCGCGGTGGCTCACGCTTATAATCCCAGCACTTAGGGAGGCTGAGACAGGAGAATTGCGAGTTCAAAGCCAGCCTCAGCAACGGCGAGGCGCTAAGCAACTCAGTGAGACCCTGTCTCTACATAAAACACAAAAAATAGGGCTGGGGATGTGGCTCAGTGGTCGAGTGCCCCTGAGTTCAATCCCCAGTACCAAAAAAAAAAAAAAAAAAAAAGACATGTCCTTGGGTTTAATTTCTGATGATTGGAGTTCAAACCATGTGCTGAATGTAGGCACTAATTTGGGAGAGACAGAAACATTTTATTTTTGAAGCTGATGAAGACTGCTAGGGACAGCTACCAAAATTTGTATCCAGCACACTATAAATTTTCTAGTAGGTCTTGACCTTCAGGGAAAATATTTGCCCATCCTTTTATATGTTAAAATATAATAAATCTATTTATTATAGTAGATTATTGTCTACACATACTTCAAGGTCTTTGTCAGACATCAACTTGAGCTATGTGTGAATGACATACTTTATTATTGACAAAGAAATATGTGGGTGGGATAATACATCATATTTTAGAAAGGACAAAGTATACATTTTAGAATTTAAAATAGGTGTCATTTTTCAACTTTCAATATCCTGTCTACATAGAGATTAATGTGTTCTATTTTGGGGGGAAGGACAAACCTGCCTCTAGTTTTAAGGGTATTACAACTACACTACTGTTATCATTATCATGAAAACTAGAGGGACAATGACATCCACGAGCATATGTTCAGCTTGATTCATGGAATTTGAAATACAGAGATGAGATTATATAACATAATAGTTTTTAAACCAACCTAGTTGTTTTGGTTTTTTCTCACAATTTTTTTGTTGGTACCTTATCAGTTGAACCTAGTTCTAAATGTCTTTGGGTCCTGTGTGTTTTCTCCTACTGCCGTCCTCAATATAAGGTTCCCTAAATATTCATGGAGAAGTCATGACAACCAAAGATTTCTACCATTATCCCTGGTGCCCAGTGAAAAGAGGTAGCAAGCTTGCTTCAGCTGCCCCTCAGGAGTATAGCCTGCACTGATAGCAAGGAACAGTGGGTATGTGGATATGCAATCCAGAGTTTGCTCACTGGCTTATGTTCTTTGACATGTAATCCTAAAAAAATCCTTCTCTGAAAACAGTAGTACTAAAGAGGGGTCAAGAAAGGGCTTCTGGTCTTTAGTTGGTGCCATTAATTTGAGCCCTGCCCTCTGCAGCAGATACAAAACCTTCTAGAGTTTCCACCCAACCCTCCTCTTCCCTACAGCTTCTGTCAAGCTTTTAACTTTCAGTCATCCCATCCCAAGCCTTGAAGTCATGGAATGGGGAGAAGTCAAATGGGAAGCAGTCAACCAATACAGAAATATTAAGCTGATGGAGGAACCTTCTAGATCTTTATGCTTTCCAACTGAGGACAAAGACCAATCCTCAGCACTGATCGTTGGTCACAAATCATCCTGACCCTGCAGGGAAGACTTCACTCACTGAATCATAATTTCATGTTGATACCTTTCAAACAGAGTCAGGAAATTTGAGGCCATTATCACTTGCATCGTATCCTACCCTGGTTCCTTCTCTAGCAAAGGTCATTTACATTCATTGGTAGTAAATCCCTGTGTTCTATTCCTCCCAAGGCCCTGCTCTTGTGGAAATGTGTAAAGTGATTTCCCTCGCAAAGCCCCTGGTCAAGGTGGTGATGGTGGTTGAGACAGGCCTCGTTCACTTTGCTGTGTACTAGAACTTGAGCAGGACTTGGCTTCAGGTCAGTGTCCAGCTAAGTAACTGAATGACTGTCATTGTTTGCAGCTGCTATCCAAGCCGAAATTCAGTGGTGTTGAAAAGATCAAGACCATCGGCAGCACGTACATGGCAGCCACGGGTCTGAGTGCCGTGCCCAGCCAGGACCACGCCCAGGTACAGATGCATCCGCCACCACCTGTGCATGCCAGCCTCAGTGCTGTGCACAGGTCATTCTGGAGCCACAGAGACCCAGAAACCACCAAGTGTACAACCTAAGCAGAGTGTTCATGGTCCTATGAAAAAGAGAATTATGGAGGCTTCTAGAGTCTGAGGTTCTGTCCTCAGAACTCGGGTAAATGAACAGAAGATAACTCAGTCAGTAGCTGATAAGAACAGATAAATATGAAATGCAATGGAAGGTGAAAACTGTTTATCTAAAGGACACTCAGTAAGGATGGCTCCTGGTCTTTTTGTTTAAGCAGTGCAGTCAAAACCCAACTTAGTCACATAGGAATTTGGTTGAAAAGATCATTTGGGCAAAATTGGGTATCTGTACTCCACTGGGGATCCTGAGGAGATTTTCTTCTTCGTGTTGTATTTGCATGTAGACAAGCACTCCATAAGCAAGCTCCCCTTTCCCCTTGGGGCAGTGGACCCTCTGCCTGACTCGCAGCACAGGGTTTCTGTGCACCCTGCCCTCTGCTGGGTGCAGCACAGAGGAACAGAACTTACCAGAACAGCTTTTGAAGGCAGGTGGATTCCAAAGAGAGGAGTGGCTGAGCCCCACGTTCTCATCCTCTCCTCCCACACCCACCTCATGTGGAAGGAGCCAGAGGCCAGGTGCCATAGCAGAGCTACTCCTCCAGCAGCAGACAGGTCCTGATTTCCCTCCTAACAGTCCTGGGCAAAGAACAGGAGGTGGAACTTCTGCCCCAAGTTGTAACTCTCCTGTTTTCCCAAGTGAATGGGACAATATATTCCATTTGTTCTCCTCTTCAGTGGTTGTTTCAGTGTTATGTTTAAAGAGTAGGTATTGCTTTAGCACTAAGTGGAAGAAGCTAAGGAAACAAACAATACTGGAAAACTTAGAGAAATCTTCCTCTTATATTCTGAGCAGCACCTTCCCAAGCCAGCTTGGAGCCCGAGGCAGAGGGAAACTGCATCCTGGGCATGGTGGTGTCTAAATGTTTGAAGTACTGAAAAGTGGTGTATATTTTTAATGTTTAAAATTACAGAGGAAAATGTAAAACAGAGGTTTTTAAATGTAACATTGTTTGAATTTTAAATCCCTTACTAAGAGCACTAATTTTAATTTGACTTTCCTGACTTTAATGGAAGCAAATTTATACTTTTTCAATGCCTTTAAAGTCCTGGAAAAACTTAACCATTAAAAAAATAACATAAGAACGTGAATTCAGGGACAGGCAGTTTTCTTTTAGCCTCGGGCTCCAAGATGCTCCGCACAGCACCATAGGGACCCTCTGTCCTCGTCCGTGCAGCTGTCACAGCAGCAGACTGCAGAAGAGGCACTTCTATGTGCTCACTGCTCTGAAGCTGGGGAGTCCAAGGTGGAGAGGATACACAACTGAGTCTGTAGCACTTTCTTTAAGACTTTGTTATTTCAGTTCATCCTGAATTTTTCTGAAATGATTTTGATTTTTGAAATATTGCATTAGAATATTATGTCAAGATTGCTGAGCTCTTTGGCGCCCCCTAAAGTCAACAGCTATTACCAGCAATGGTCCTGGGAATCCAGGAGTGACATTGTTTCTGCAGAAGATTTTAGACAAGATAGGCAATGTAGTCAAAATATAGCAAAGTTTACTAGGAAGGAAAGCCCTCTCAAGAGGGAGGGAGAGCAGGTCATCTCTAAGAGGAGAGAGCAATGATATGCCCTTTTGCTAACCAGTTTTATTGGGTGGTCTTAGAGAAGTTTCTAGAGTCCTGCCCAGGTACCACCCCTCCACTTTTGACTGATAGTAGAATTGCATCAGATTTTTAAAGTTCCTACTGCTCATGGTTTTACCCATAAGTACCCAAGCGAAACCCATGGGGTTGGGATTGTACTATTATAATAAGTTCAAAATGATTTGCTAAAGTTCCAAAGGCAATCCTCGGTCACCTTGGCCCATACTACCTGGTTCTAATTGGAACTTGTGTTTTTTTTACAAATTTAATGGTCAGTGGATCTTGCTTTTAGTTATCCTGTCTTCCTGAGTCTTGAAATCTTTAGTCTCTATGAAGATCACAAAGGTCCTCTTTCAGGGTAAAGCATTCTTACTGACAGGGAGGAGTCTGGGGACATGAACTCCTTGGCCCTGGGGAAACAGCCCACAGGACAGCAAATTGAGGAATGTAACATCCATCCTGCTGACTTAAGCCAGAGTAAGCCAGAGTGGCCTTAAGTAAATTCCTTTGTGGGGGAGTATCAGCCTTTTCTACGTTTTTATTGGTTCATATTAGCTATATATAACATTAAGATCATTTTAACATAATTAGAAATGTATGGAATATAATTTGCTTCCGATTCAGTCCCGAGTCCTTCCCTTTAACCTCCCCTCCTCCCTCGCTGTTCCCTTTCATACAATTGCTTTGTACAAGAAAGCATGTGGACGGTCTGCAGAGTCATCCCCTTAACTCCATGCTCCTACCACTCAACCTGAGATGAGCGCACAGCTTGCTTCACCCTGATCCAGCAGGGACCAGCCTCGCCCTTCACCCACCACACCTGCCCTAGACCTGCGCCCGAGTGGGATCGTCATGATTCACATGAAGACATCCCACAGCAGAAAGGGAGGTGACCCACCCACACCTCGCCGCCTCCATCCTACCACGTCCTCCTGCTGCTCACCCCACTGCCATGATAGACCATAAAATACTCTTGGCAATTAAGAGACAGTGGGGTCTGTGCTCTGTTTTGCAGATTGCTACCATTGCCCTCTCCAACAGAACAAAGATAAAGCTTTTTGGACATAAATGAAAACCATATGTCATGATATCCATGCAGGAAATTTCTACTCAATACTAGCTATTTGTGATCACAGATTTTAATTAGAAACTTAGAAAGGTCAACCTTAAGTACAGTGATGGCTTTCTGGAAGGAAAGTTCATTACACTTGATTGGGGGAAAAGTGCACGCTCAAAAAATGTTAATGCTAATATTAGTTATTTCATAAGAAATGAATGTCACTTTTATCTTTATTAACTAACCTGAAATGAGCTTAAGAGTTTGTTTAAAACAAAATACAATTTATTGCTTAACTAATCTTTTTGCAACAAAAGACATTCAATTTGCAAAATATATGGTTTCTCAAAGATTGATGAGATTTTCTTAAATATAAAAACTATCTGGATAACAGCCTTTTGAAATTTAGCTTTCATTTGTAACCACCTCTGTATTTCCTATTTTCAGGAGCAACATACTTACCCATCCAGAAATAAATGCAGAGGAGCATACCAGTGCCCAGTCAGGACAGGGCTGCGGCCTGCTTCAGCTGCACCTCATTTACAATTTCTAAATGAAACAGTGACTTCTAATTTTAAGCATAAAGACACTGTGACTGAGAGATGACATTACATGTCAGAACTGATGGCTGTGTTTAAAAGCAGCAGGATTTGTGAGCAATGAAGTCCCACGTGCAGAGCAGGCTTGCATCCTGACCTGCTCACAGTTCCATGAGCGGGCGCCCCGCTGGCCAGATGTTCCTGGTGGGCTTCAGCAGTGAGAGAAGCAGAGGGCTTGCCCGCCTCAGTGGCCTTCATTTTGCCCCTGGGACTTCACTGTCCTCAGAGGCCCTCTCTTGCAGCACCCAGCTTGTTCTTCCCGTGGCCTTTAGACTTCAAGCCATGACTGCAAGCTTGCTGGTACAGGTATATTTTTCTTGACTTACAAGTATATTTTTAATGGACGTTTCACTGTAAAACAATTATTTCTGGCTTCTCCTGAAAATGAGTGGACTATCTGCCTGATCTGCATTCCCCATGACAATAACCAACTGGGGCAGAAGCAGAGGCCAGATTTACACGTGGCCTGCTCTCCTGGGCTGCCACAGTCTCCACCACGCCTATTACCTGCACCCTCCTGCTGCTCTCTGGAGCCTTGCCTGCTCCACCTCAGAGGGCCTTCCAGGCCTATGGTAGAGAAACGTTTCTTTTGCCCCTAATCTAAGATTAGAGCCATCGCTGGTTGTAGCAATTATGGGAATAGTTTTAATCTTTTCCAAATCAATTCTAGTAGGAACTTAAATGTCAAAACCAAAGCACAGGGACAAAGACTTTCATTCAAACCCGTGCCACACTATTGCTGTAATAATTCAAACCTCTACCATGCATTCACTATTTAAAATATCTTCATGCCCCTTCCAGTAGCACTTTGAAAGAAAAATAACTTGCAGGGCCAGACACAGAGGAGGGAAGAGGAGAGAGCAAGAGGGAGTAGGGGGCTCACTCTTCATCAAGGTAGGAGCCCTGGTGCTGGTCAGGTTTTATAATTACTTTTAATATTTGTAACTACTTTTTAATTATTTCATTTCCTTTGTAAATTATGATTTTATGTAAACATCATTTAACATACACTTAGTATTTGATGGCTTACTATATACAAACAAGCTTGTAGCGGGCCTGGACGTGTGGGTCGAGGGCACTTCCCTGTGGCGCACCACCCTGTCCACGGTGCTCTCTGAATTCCTGGTTGAGATGCCAATGCGATGAGCACTCCTCATACTTCTCCCACCCCTTCTGCCCACCCCAGGCTCCGTGGGAGCTGCTCTTGGGACTCCTGCCCCTGCCCACTCAGGGTGTTAGCCAGCCCGAGCTGTGGGCAGTGATGGAAGGGAACAGTTTCCTTCCACCTCCACAACTGGGTTTCTGCACATGTCAGGGACCATCCAGTTCCACTGTTGGGGATTTTATTTAGCTGTCTGGCGATCCCAACCCCAACCCACCCCATTCCTGGTCTGGGGCACTTGCTGAGGAGGGACCTCCCTCAGAGTTCAGAGTGGGGAAGGAACAGTGGGTGCAGACAGCAGTTCCTGGCAGGGAGAGCAGGGTGCTGGGGCCCTCAGAGGGACTCCCTGGGCCAGGTAGAGCAGAGAGGCAGGGAGGAGACTTCTTAGATCTGCCCCTGCCAGGACCCCAGGGGCAGAAGTGCTCATCGAAAGTAACTAGGAAACCTGGTCCCTTTGCTGGTAAGAATAGAGTCGCATAGGCCTCTAATGAAATCAAAGCACTATCCCAAAGCTGCATATTTTTATACAAACACCAAGCTATCATGACGTGTCATCAGTAGAGAGAAATCTCTTTTTATTGTGTGCTGTTAAAAGGCAGCTGAAAACTGAAAGGAAATGAGCCATCCCCCTCCACTATACCTCCTGAGGCTCTCAGAGACACTGGAAGCATCAGACACTTGGGTCACTGTCAAAGTCCCCCTTAGCATGGAGAGCTCTGAGTGTGGAAAGAGGAGAGTCAGCATCCCCCCAAACCCACATGCTAAGGCCCGGACCCAGCTCACGGTGCCGTTGGGAGGTGGTGGGACCTTTAGGAGATGGAGCCTAGTGGGTGGAGGTGAGGTCACTGGGGACATGCCCTTGAAGGGGATACTGGGACCTGGCCATTTCTTCTCTCTCACTTCCTGGCTGCCATGAAGTGGCACACACTCCAGGCCCAGAGCTATTTCTCCTTTTCATTGTTTGTCTCAGGTATTTTGTTATAGCGACGGAAAGCTGACTAACACACCGATTGATCTCTTTCTCCCAGATGCTTTTCACACTGGGCAGAGGGATGCTCTTCTCCATCACAAAGGGAGGTGGATGATCCAAAGTCCTAGGGATGCAGGCTCAATGTATTGCTTGTGTCAGTCACTTCATCCTAACCACAGCCCAGTGGGGTACATTTACTGTACCACTTACTAGTGAGGAAGCTGAAGCCCAGAGAAGCAAAGGGACTCAACCAATGTCACACAGCTAATGATTGCTGAACCTGGGGCTAGGCTCAGTTTTGCCAGACTCAGGAAATATTCACTGAGGCCCTTCCTTGGGTGAGCAGAGCATCACAGCAAGCAGTTCTTCCTGCTCACCTTGAGGTCTGGCAGCTCTGCAGAGAACTTAGAGGTCTGGTCAGATCTTCTGGGAGCTCCAAGCAGAAGAACAAAGTGCTCCTTCAGTAACAGCCTGAGGCCCCTGCAAAATCAAGCAAATGGGAGTTTGCATACCAGAAGTTTTCCAGCAGGGAGCACAGAGCTGGGCACACAGCACGTGCTCAGTGCACAGAAGGAAGAAAGGAAAGTAGGTCATGTTAATTTTAGCCTAAGAGGTCACCTCCCTTGTTACCAAGTACTCACTTGACTTCAAGTAATCTCAGTAACCATTCGGTTGTCTTGCTGTGTAGCTGGAAGTCAGCCACATATTGGGAGGTATCTGGCAGAAATTATTTGTGTCATGGGAGAAATAGCTGCTTCATACTTCCATCAAATATTTATCAAGAGCTCAGTTAGAAGGACCTTTCAAAATGAATTGAGTTCTTCCAGAGACCAAACATATTTTTTTCTAGGGTTTACTTAGCCCATATGAGTTACTGACGTTAGATTTATACTCCCCAAATTCAATCTCTTCTTATTACTGAGGTCACTTAAAACCTAAGGTTTGAACCTGCTGCATGAAAACAGATGTGGCGAGAACTTACCAGAGAGCAGAGTGTGTCTGCTGCACCTTGGTTTAGTATAAAAGCAAACCATTTGTCCCATGGCCGAGCCGTCCTTCCAAGGGGACAGCTGAGGAGCAAGAGGCTTTCTACCTCACCTCACAGGCCCCAAATCCCGCCGTCTCCGCAGGTCATGACAGCAAGCCTCGCCACCACCGTTCCTAAGAAATGACGCTGCACTGCCACCAGAGTCAGCTGACTGTCGCTTTGTGGTTCCAATTATCTCACTTGTTTTTCTCTCATGATTTTGTGGTGAGAATTCACAGCAAAAGCACTCTTTCATTTGTCTTTTTCTAAAAGATATGATTTACTTGAGGAAGTGAAGAAATCCTGCTCTTGAGGAGAAGCTCACTGCCTCTTAGCCGTGATGCTTCTGTTATTTAGTGCTGTGGTCTCACCTGGAGCAGTTTTCCCGCCCCCCCGGGGACGTCTGTCAGTTCCAAGAGACACTTGGGTTTTCACAGGTAGAGTTGGGGGTGCCGCTCACATCTTGTAGACAGAGGCCAAGGGGGGCGATGCCGACTCTGATGCATCACGGACCCCAGAACAAAGAATTGCCCCGCTTAAGCATCAGCAGGGGCGAGGCAGGTGGGGAGGAGCTGAGCTGTGGAGCAGGACCTCCCATTTTTGCTAAATCACTCTGCAGATCAGGCAAGTGACCTCCCTGGCACATTCCTCTTTCCACCAGTGCTGCCTTGGTTTCTCCGCCTCCCTGTTGCTTGGAAGGCGTGGCTTGCTCATGTCCACTGTCTCCATCTCCTTCTCCCCACCCCTGCGAAGCCTCTGAGACTGCAGTTGCCATTACCCTCCCTGGAGAATGCTCCCCCAGATGGCCGTTCCTGGGCATGTGCCCCCCAAAGCAACATCAGTCAGTTTCCACCTCCCACGGAACCCGCCAGCTCTGCACCTGGCGCATCCCTCTGTTTCCTCTCGGTTGTCCCTCTCTCATCCCAAGCACAGTTGCTCAGTGAACATTTACAAGTGCTTCTCCCATGCCCAAGACTGCCCGTGTTCCGTGTGAAAGCTGGATGAATGCAGCAGGTGCTCCCCTGGGTTGCTCACAGTGAGCGGGACAGACTTCTCAAGCTCTGATGTCACCGCTGAAACAGGTGTCCCTGCCCAGGCCACAGGACATGTAGGCTAGGCAATGCAGCTCAGCCCAGAGGGCAGAGCAGCTCACGGGCCTCCTGAAACAGTCTGCTCTCTGAACCATTTCGGTGCATCTGATCATTAAATATTGGGGGAACAGAAACCTTCAGAACATCTAAAGTCAGTCCATCATCTGAATCATGTACATATAACAATACTCATTTTTAAAGTATAACTAAATACATAAATTAATAAAAGATGAATTCCAGAAATAAATATAAATATAATGGGTGTTATAAATTAGTAACAGAAATAATAAGTGTAAATTAATAGGAAGTATATATAGAATTTCCCACCATCTTCTGTGCAAACTTTGGGTTCTCCTCCCCTTCGGCTCTCTAATTCTCTCATCCCCATGGAATGATGAAACACTCAGAAATGGGGAGACAGGAAATTATCACCCCCCTCAATAGTTTGGAAGGCCTGCCTTGACCAAGTCTGAGAGATGGGGTGGGAAACTGTGGCAGGACCGGGCAGCTTAGCAGCAGCTATTTACCATCTCAGTCTGGAGGCTACAATCCAAAATCCAGGTGTGGGCAGAGTTGGCTCCTCCTGAGGCCTCTTTTCCGGGTTTCTAGGTGGCAACTTCTTTTTGTGTCCTCACGGGATTATTCCTCTGTATGTGTGTCTGTGTCCTAATCTCCTCTTAAAAGACACCAGCTTGTCGAGCATGGTGGCAGACACTTGTAATCCCAGTGGCTCAGGAGGCTGCGACAGGAGGATCGTGAGATCAAAGCCAATGTCAGCAAAAGTGAGGTGCTAAGTAACTCAGTGAGACCCTGTCTCTAAATAAAATACAAACTAGGGCTGGGGATGTGGCTCAGTGGTTGAGCACCCCTGAGTTCAATCCTAAGTACCCACCCCTCAAAAATGTATTGAATAAGGGCTCATCCCAATAATCTAAATTACCTCTTTAAAGACTTATTTCCACATATACAGTAGTAACCTTTTGTGGTCCTGGTTTAGGACTTCAGCATAAGACTTTGGGGTGGGGGATGTAATTCAGCCCACAAGACTCTCCCTCTCCAGGCATTAAAGGGTGAAAGAAGGAGGGCATTCCCAGAGCCAAGGGCCTGCTGCCAAGAGAACAGCTGTTGCTGGGAACAGTAGCCATGGTCCTTCCTGAGTGGGCCTGACTTGTAGCCAGCATACCTTGGCCCACCGGGCTGCTGTTGCCCAACAGTGCCTGTTGTCTAGAGGTTCGTGTCTCCTGTTGCTGGCAACGTGGATCCAGATGCAGTCTTCCTGGGCATGAGATACAGTTCTCATAGCTTGTCTTCTAGCTTGTTGGTGTTGCCTTAGGATCGGAGCTCCAGCTTATATAGGAGTGGTTTCCATTTTTGGGGGTTCTGACCTGCCTCTGCACGGGTCTCCTTTCTTCCAGGAGCCTGAGCGGCAGTACCTGCACATCGGCACCATGGTGGAGTTTGCATTTGCCCTGGTGGCCAAACTGGACGCCATCAACAAGCACTCCTTCAATGACTTCAAGCTGCGAGTAGGTAGGTGGCGCAAAACAATGGGGCTTGAGTGGTTGGTGGCAGAGGCCAGGAACAAGGAACAGATGCATGGGACACTGCTGTCCCCGGTGATGCTGGAGTAGAACAATTGCAAATGCATCTTCATGGAAGCAGGACTGGGTTGCAGGTGGAAGGCGAGGGAAGGAATGAGACCTTAAGCACTTGTGTGCAAATTAGAAAAAACCACCCCCTCTGGTTGGACCCACCTGCAGGCACGTGGTTTAGCAAGTGTGGATCTCTCTCCACAGCCCCCCGGCCGCTGTCCAGCCAAGGTCCAATCTGCACAGCAGAGAATGTATAGTCTTAAGCCATCCAGAGGTGCAGATACTGCAAGTTATTGATTGAAAGCTGCTCTGCTAATTTCATAGACTGTTACCAATGAAGCTAGAACCTGCCACTGACTATAACATCCTCCAGAATTCAGAAATGTAAAAATGTAATTACAAAGTGCGTATTAAAATGGTTGAAATACAGTCCCATATTACCATGTCACAACCTATGAGAATACCAGATGTGTCCTAGGTTCTGAAATAGTTACAGTTTTGATCGTCTTCCTATCTTAGGGGGAAAAAAAAACAATAATTCTTAACATAAATAAAAATAATAACTTTTACTTCATTGAGAAAAAAAACTTCCTGATTTCTAAAAAGTTCTTAACAAACTTCAAGTTGATTTTTTAGCATGCTACATGATTACTTGCATTTTACAACTTCTTATTTCAAAAACTGTGTTTTAGCTGTTCAGTGGGTACACTGCTGCTTTGAATGCAGGCCGAGTTGCTGGCAGCCACTCATGATTTATAAAAGCTTCTTTGACAATTTCATGGTTTTCTTGGCAACACATTTTGCTGCTCCCAAAAATCCATATAAAAGTAGTTCCTATGGCAAGTTCCATCTGTATGGTTTTTAACTTTCTCTTGCATACAGACTTCAACTTTTGGGAGAAAAATCTAGATATTTAACACTATGTTTTTCCTTTGCTGTACGTGTAGCCTGTATTTAAAAACCTGGAAATATTTCCTGTCTTTAGCAAATGTGATTCTCTTCTCTGTATGTGCTGTTAGATGTCAGCATTCAAGCTGTTTCAATACACTTTCCCACCTCTGTGCACAGTGAACTTTTATCAGAGCTCTACCAGATATACAGGGAAGCAGAGCAGGTGGGCAGCACCCTGTCCTGGGCAGTGGGAAATACTGTCCTCAAACTTTCACACTACCCCTCTGTACTAACCCTTTTGATACTGTAACAAAATGCCTGAAGCTGGGTACTTTACAAAGAAAAGAGATTTGCTTAGCTCACAATTTGGGAGTCTGAAAGTAAAAGATCTGGTAGCCCCATCCAATCAGCCGCGGTGAGGGCCTCATCTCAACCTGGCAGGTGGCCTCATGGTGGGAGTGGCAGTGACAGCTTATGTGGCAAAGAAGGAAGGGAAGCCAGAGAGAGGTTCAAGATGTAGACTTGCTCCTTAGTACCAAACGCTGTCATGGGAACTCACTCTGAGACACAGCAAACCCTTCCGAAGGTGGCACCAATGACCTTATTACCTGTCACTAAGCCTGACCTCTTAAAGGTCCCAGCATCTGACATCACCACACTGAGGACCAAGCTTTCAACACAAGAACCCTTGGGAACACATTGGCACCACATCCAAACCATTGAACTTTTTGAAAAAGCTATTGCAGAAATAACCTTCTTTATTGTCAAACATGTATGGACCAAAACGATCGTATCCTCCACTGCAGCATGGGGTAGGACCTGGGCAGTCACGTCTGAGACAATTGTCTCAACACTTTACAAATTAATATGAGCAACGGAATGGCCTCCTCAACAGGGGTTTGTGGAGTGCTGCCGTGTGCTGACGGTTGGGTAACTAGTAGCGTCTGTGTGCTCAGCCCACATGTCGGCCCTGTAGACTTCCAAGGGAGCCTCCATGACGCACTTGGCCTTTGAGTTATCCTTGCCACAAACCCTTGTCCTCTCTCATCATGTGGCATTCCTGCTTGACCTCAGCCCCTGGCGCCTTCAAATGGCAGCTGTGAACTGTGAGCTGTGAACAGGTAGAAACTCTGAAGAATAATAGTCACCAAAAACTGAAAGTACAAAGAAGAGCAAACTTCACTGCTGGCATTCTTTGCAGCATGCCTAGCTATATCAGCTGCTGATCAGAACCACAAATCAGGCACACTCTGCACTGGACTCAGATGGCCCTGCTGCCAGCAAAATCAATCTGGGCTCTCCCCCACCCTCAGAGCTCCTGTTCAAGCAGCCAGGAAAAATGCTGGTAGATGACAGGACAAACCCCAGGCCAGTGTCCAGAGATGACTCTTGAGTCTCTGACTCACGTGACAGAGCTGGAGTAAATTACCTGGGCTCCAGCTCCCTAAAACAGAACTGAGTTTTATTGGTATTTCACGGAAGCAAAGGGGAATGTATTTCTCCCCACTTATGTAGCTGTAAGATTCTATGTCACAGTATTTGAACTGTTTCCAATGCTGACTTTCCATAGAAAAGAGGAAGCTTTGCCTGAAAAGATCAGTAAGGAGGTCAGCAATCAGAAATTAAATTTCTCAGAAATGCCCTCATTGATCAATGCCGCTGCAGCAAGGTGAGGGGTCTGGGTTGAGGACAAAATGTGAGGGGGTAACAGATGCCTTTCTCTCTAGTTCTGTGGCCCTCCTCTGCCACTCCCATAGCAGCTGTGAGTCTGTATATTTGAACTGAGTTCTTGGGGCACAGAAGCATCCTGCCCTTGGAACTGGGCTGGGAAAGAACCCAGGTGTCCCCCTGTTGGAGACATTGATCCAATTTTGGAAGCTCGACTCCTAATGTCAGATGCCATCTCTACATCCCATTCAGTGCCAGAGTGTGTCCTCCACCCCAACGTAAGCATGTAATAATCAGGGTTTTATACTGCAGCTACCAAGAGAGGGACATCTGCAAAATCGCTGTTGTCGTTGTTGCTGGTGATGGCCCAGGGCACCTGGTTGTCTGGGGAAGCAAAACCCACATACGCCAAGATTCCAAGAAATCCAGCAGGCCTTGGCAAGAGCTGGGCTGGCTGGGTCAGGAGAGGTCACTTCATGGACTCTCTTATAGTGCCATAGTGGGTGAAGCTCATGCCCCAGAAGGTTAGCTTCCCTCATTCTGATGAATGCAGAGCTGAAAAGACCAGCCTCAAGGGAGATGAGAGCCAAAGAGCAAAGCCTGCTGGAGCTTCCAGAGCTGGCCAAGAGACCATAGCATGAAGGTTGGCCTGTGAGCCTCGCTCTGACCACCCTACCTTTCCATGAAATGCAAGATGCTTGCCACTCGAACCCCAGGCCTTTCACTTCTAACTTGCCCATGTTGTATATTATTAAGTGCCAGTCATTTTCTCACTTGAAAAATTTCCCCAAATAAGTATTCCATCAAAACCTTTTCATCACACCAAGATGCTTTCCAGTGCTGATCTCAGTAGACTCCTTTACCAGCAGTAGTGCAAACTATGGGAAGACGTGGAGCGTGGTTTAGCAATAGGAAATACCACCATGAACATGCTTCACTGGAATCCAGTGGGGCAGTATCAAACCACAACCCTGTCAGTGAGAGCAACCACATGCCCAAGAAGCACGTGGTGGACACAGGGAGTCCAGTCGTTAGGAGCAGGGGCCGTGGGGCCCCGCGTTTCCTGCCTACTGTGGAGCTGGAAGGCAGTTATATATTTGGAAGTATCTGGCAGATGGCACCTGCCTCTATGTCCTCTTGGACAGCATTGTCCACCTCATAGGGCTGTTGTGACAATCAGAAGAGTCTCTACATGCAAAGCCCAGGGACAGTGCATCAAGTGGGAAATGTCATCCAATGTCATGACAGCATTGCCCACCTCATAGGGCTGTTGTGACAATCAGAAGAGTCTCTACATGCAAAGCCCAGGGACAGTGCATCAAGTGGGAAATGCCACGTTAGTGTGGCTCTGGTGGTCACCACTGTGCTTGCCATTTGGCAGAACATGGGAGTGAACCAAGAGTCCAACTGTGGCACGATGGCCAATAAGGTACATCCATCCATTCAGTGTGGCCACATGGAATTAAAATGTGTGGATTTCAGAATTAACATGAATACTTAAACTTTTGGGAAACAGTATAGTGAGCCTCTCTTGCCCAAGATGAGATGGCAACAAGAAAATTATATTATGATGCCGAGTATCTTAAAGCATGCCAGCTTCTGTTATAGAACAGTGATACTTGGACGTACAAACAGGAGGCAGGATCTAGAGGGGGAAATGGACAAGCCTAAACATCGTATCATTTTTGAGATGATAAACTTAGAGGCATTATCTGATTTGGCTTTAGAGTTTCATGAGTCGAACTAATATTTAACAGTGTTGATTCAAGAAGGGCCTTAGAGCTTTCCTGCTGTCATTCAGATCTCTTTCACCCACTCTGATGTGTCACAGGCATTAACCATGGACCTGTAATAGCTGGTGTCATTGGAGCCCAGAAGCCACAATATGATATCTGGGGCAACACCGTCAACGTGGCCAGTAGGATGGACAGCACTGGAGTCCTGGACAAAATTCAGGTGGTTCCCTCTTCTTTCTTTCTTTTTTTTTTTTCTTGGTACAGGGGATTGAACTCAGGGGCTTGAACTTGACTGCTGAGCCACATCCCCAGCCCTATTTTGTGTTTTACATAGAGACAGGGTCTCACTGAGTTGCTTAGTGCCTCGCCGTTGCTGAGGCTGGCTTTGAACTCACAATTCTCCTGTCTCAGCCTCCCAAAGTGCTGAGATGACAGGCGTGTGCCACCGCACCCAGATTCCCACTTCTTTCATCTTTGACCAAGTCTGTCCTCTTGGAAACCATCAATAAGTACAGTGGCAGTGGTAACTACATAATAATCCAAAAGGAAAAAGGAAAATTACTTAAACCTTTTATTGAGGAAATATTAATTCAACATTAACTATTAGCAACAACAACAAAATTCTAATGTTTTAATCAGCTTTCTTTACTGATGTGACCACAAGATCTGACAAGAACAATTTTCAAGGAGGAAAAGTTTATTTGGGTTTCACAGTTTCAGAGGTCTCAGTCCATAGATGGCCAACTCCATTGCTCTGGGCCGATGATGAGGCAGAACCTCATGGCTGGAGGATGTGGAGGAGGAAAACAGCTCAGGACTTGGTACTAGGAAGCAGAGAGAGCTCTCCCCACTACAGATAAAATATAAACCCCAAAGGCATGCCCTTAGTGACCTGCTTTCTCCAGCCACACCCTACCTGCCTACACTTACCACTCAGCTAATCCCTATCAGTGATGCACTGATGAGGTTAAAACTCTCATAACCCAATGATTCCACCTCTAAACTTTCTTGCATTGTCTCACACATGAGCTTTTGGGGGGACATCTATATATAAACCATAACATAACATAAAGGCAATTGCATTCAGGAAAATAATTCTGGTCCAGCGTTGACTTACATGGCAGTGTGGTAGCCCACAGCCTTAAGTACAGGAGTGGTGCCCTCCTCTCTATTCCTTCTCCAAGTTCCAGAACCTGGAAAAGGGCTTGCCAGGGAGAAGGATCGGGATGTGTGACTGAAATCACCTAGAACCTGTGCCCTGCCACTGCCCGCCCTCCTGGGAAGGAGGAGGCACTGAGCTGGATTTGGGAGGAGGAGGGGAGGAGAAAACAGGCAGAGGTGAGGCATGAAGGCATGAAGGCATAAAGGCGGGGTTAGCATGAAACACACAACTTAGTCAGCCTCGTGTGGGATTTGGAGAGCCAGAAATGACCCAGAAGCTCTGGGATCCACCCAAGGGAGAGAAAGGGAAGATCTGACAAATTCAAGCAACAATTGAAGAAAGAGAATCATTTCGTGTTCATATTCCCATTGTGCATTTCAGCCTTAGTTAAAGTAGCTATGATTACAATAGCAGTAATCATATTCTAGGGGAAAATAAGGAATTTTAAGTTGCTAAAAAGATAACAGGAAAAAATTGTGTTATTGGAACGCTGTTGAAGCTGACCCAGGGCTGCCATAGAGCAGTGGTCAGTCTGGGACAGAGGAGGGGGGAGCAGGAGAGCAGGGGAGGCAGGCTCTGGGCACCCCTGCCCTGGAGTCCTCTTTAACTCATTCCCAGCCACCGCCCCCATGCCCCCATAGGCTGAGCCCGGCTATGGCAGGAGCAGGGGGTGCTTCAGACTCAACGTGCCTCACAGGGCCACGGTGCATTGGAGACAACAGCTGGCCTTGGAATCACAGCTGTGTGGCTGCTGGCATCCAGTGCCATTGAAGAGGACTTCCTCCAGTTTGCCGAGGACAGAAGGCCCACAGTCTGTGAGAGCAGGAGTTCAAGACGCGGACATGGGCCCGCATGTGAAGAGGCCTTGGGAAGGGATGTGAGGGCAGTCCATACAGCAGAAGGGGAAACGAGTTCAGGGTGCTTTCAAGGTCACAGGGTGGAGGCAGGTATTGGAGAGGGCAAGCCAGAGATGGCTCACAGAGGAGGGGTGTCCGTTGTATGGGGGAAAAGGAAGAAAGAAGGGCACAGGGGTGGGATCAGGAAGCTGCAGCTCTTTTCACTACTTGAAGACTCAACTACAAAGTAGGATAAAAATAACTGAAGAAGGGTGTGTCCCTGTGTTTTCACCCTGCTTCACTCTACGCTGTTGGGCGACGCGCAGAATGATAGGCACGCGCCCAGGGCTGAGGTGTAGCTTTAAAGGTATTACAGCCAAAGTCATTTTGTGCTGTGGTTCGGAAATTCTGCTTAAATTTTGGCTACATGTTAGCTTTGTTATTCCTATCCTCGGCCCCATACCCAAATCCACTCAATGTGTTTTGATAAATTATAGAATCTGATTAATTCTACCATTACCTCGTACCGAGTCCTCCTGAAGCTGGCTGCCATGATGACATGACACACCAGCACATTATATGTTCCCCATGGAGGAATGAGCCCATCAAATAGCACAGAGGATGTTTCAGTCAGTGGAGTCTGGGGACACCTAGGTTTTGCAGTCTTTATCATCTTCAGAATTCCAGCTGCATTCCTAGAAATTAGTGAAAACCAATCTGCCTGTGGGTGAACAAACACCGCTAGCCGCCAGAACACACGCATCCTGGGGCGTAGTACCCAACACCTAGAAAGAAGCATCGAGTTCTCCAAGTGAGAAGGAAGGTGTGCACAGGTGCACTGGTCTGGGTGCACGTGTGCACCTATACCAAGCTTTCTATTTGCCTCACCCTCAAAAAGCAATGGTTTTACATTTCAGCCCAGCTATATTGCATTCGGGAAGGTAAAGTCCTGCTAAATGGCATATGCGTATGAATATCCCCGGGCACCCATAATTGTGGTTATCCTCTTTGAGGATTTTGATGAATCTCTGCTGTGCCTCAGCTTGGCGAAGGTCCTCAAGTACCATTTACTCCACCATCACCAAGAATGGATTTTTTATTAAACCTCTACTTCCTCACCTGCTCTAGATGCTGCTCCACCTCCTTCATCCCACGATAGCTTTGATTTTTATATGAAATACAGCTAACATTACCTCCAAGTGTTTGCTTTCTTCTACTATTAGTTAGTCAAGAGTTACTTGCTTCAAAGAAATCAAATTCCAACCAAGAGAGGGCAAAGATTTAAAAAAAAAAAAAAGAAAAGTAATGTGATGGTTTAGGAAAGAATAGCCTAGACCCTCCCCACCCCCTAGCCATTGCCAAGGGACAAGAGGCAGCTGTCTTCTCCTGAGATCCAACTCAGGGTAAACTTGCAACATCTGTTCTGGGCACCTCCCCTCTCCCTGGGAGGCTGAGAAGTAGGACTTCTCTGACCAGGGCTGCAGCTGTGGTCATCACCCATGGACACTGCCCAGCAGCCCACAGAAGACGACTCTAGCATCTTGGCAGCCTAATCTTATTGTTCCTCAGTGGTACCAGGGCTTCCAAGACTTTCTACTTGAGCATCACTAGCCACAGACAGTGCCCAGGGAAGGTCCAGCAATCCTGGAAACCTGGGATTCTCCTCTGTTGGGGTGAGATAGGCAAGTCCCTTACAAGGACACAAATAGGTTCCATGGACCTATATGGTCCCCACCATATACTCAGAACATTCAGGAAATCAACGGTAGTTTCTAATATGCTTTACAACTCTCCAAGCTATTTTCCAGCACTTGGGTAAATAGGTATCAAAAGAAATCTAAGTGAGGCTGGTATGGAATGCTCTCCCTCACAGACATCCTAAATCCCCCAGAGGTCAAGTTTAAGTTGAGTCAGAGCTCCCATGTCTCTCAGAAGACCTGTGGCCTCCTAACTCTCCACATGATGCAGTGCACATCAGCCACCTGAAAGGTCCTCGTGCACTCTGATCCAAGACACAGAAAGAAAGGCTTCTTCCTGTTGCCAGTGAGGTGTGCATGCGGGCTCTAGCTCTGAGCTCAGCGGTCAAAGCTGTGCATTCAGTAGCTTCCTTCTCCTGAGGGTGCAGCTCGCTCTAGCTCCAATGGCCTCTTCTTACATGTATGTGCCAAAGCCGTAGTGAGAAGCTAGGAGAAGTCAAAAATGATGCTAAGACTACATAAAAGCTGCTCCTGGGCCTGAAGAACAGGCTTTTTTTTGTTTTGTTTTGTTTTGTGCCAGGGAATGAACCCAGAGGTGCTTAACTACTGAACAACATCCCTAGGCATTTTTATTTTTTTTTATTTTGAGACAGGGTCTCTCTAAGTTGCAAAGGCTGGCCTCAAACTTGGATCCTTCTGCCTCAGCCTCCTGAGACACTGGGCTTATAGGCGAGTGCCACCATGCCCACCAGAACAGGCTCTTTTTATTAAAAGCATCACACTCCCACCGTGCTTTCCAGCCTCAAGGCCCTTCCAGTGGCATAGAGAGCCCTCTTGCTCAGCACCCATCCCAGCTTCCCCTAGACCTAGAGCAGTAATACCATATTCTCATGAGCACAGGGCCCCGATGGTTCTGATGGGCCTCTGCCGTCACCCCCATGGCAGTGCCTGCCCTCAGGACCTCCCTCTGCCTCCCTCAGCACCCAGCCTGAGGAGGCTGCTCTGTCCTGTAGGCAGAGTCTCCAGCTGGCCCCTACCACTGCACCATCCCCTGGCAGCCTCCACACCAAAACCCAAACTCTGCCATAAAACTGCTGTGCTGCGCACAAGCCCCGCAGCTGTGCCAAACCTGTGCAGCACAGGAGGGTCACTCACATGTCTTGAGTGGCCAGAGTCCCCTAGATGCCTCTGTATGAGGGGCCATCTCTAGTGGAGTGGGAGAAAGGCTTCTTCCTCCATGTCTTCCTCACATGGCACCAAAGCAGCATCATTGTGAACACGGATCTCTCCTCCCAGCCCAAGACCCTCGTGCCCTGGGGAAGTCTGGACGGAGGCCAGGTCTGCCAGGGGGATCCTCCCCCACCTCTGCAGCTGAGGCCTTGTTCTCAGACCACACCTGGAAACCTCACTATTGTTTGCTGGAGCAGAAGGACCCAAACAATCTATGGCCTTGGTCTCAAGAGTGGTCCCACAAGGAGATGCAGCTCATGCTCCAGCTAAGATGGCACAGGGCTGCTCACTGAGAGAGAAGCCCTCCTGCAGGAGGCTCCCTGCTGTGTGAAGACCGGACCTGAATGTGATTCAGCAGTAGGGCCACAGCGGGGGCATAGCAGCACACACACACACACACACACACACACACACACACACACACACACACACGAGTGCTGTCAGCGGGCAGGTGCAAGGAGGGGCTCCCTCCAGTAGCAGCCTCATCAGTGCAGGGGGGCGGGGAAGCTTCCAGGACCCAACTCAGGGTTCTGCTGTTGTGCTGATCTGGCTCCCTTAGTTTCAGGTCACTTCATGGGCCTAACACCTGAAACGTGGCCACTGCAGGAGTCCACTGTGCTGCTCAGGGGTTTTTCTCCAGTCTATATTAAAAACTCACTATGAGTATTTATGACTTAGTGTTTTATGAAATGACATTATGACAGCTTGTGACCATCATCCTGAATCCTAGCCCTCTCTTTCCCGTAAGTCTTGCCTATGTGGATGCGTAATTGCACACTGTTGAGATCCTAGCCAACCTGGCAGGCCCCAGGCCAATTCCTTCCTGTGGAAACACTTGACGTGATGTCAATCATGATAGCACCATAAGTTTCTTAACCCTGGAGATGACCTGAATTTTGAGGTTGTTTCCAGTTTTTGCTGTCCCAGCACTGAATTTAAGATGGCTGCCCTTAAAACTGTCCTTCTGGTGGATTACTTCCTCTTTCTGCTAACTCCTGAGGACCCAGGGGCACTAGGCTCTTCTGGCTCTTGAACCCTGTACTGGAGTGGGTTTTGACACCTTCCATCTGGTCCTGTACCCTGCAGGTCACTGAGGAGACCAGCCTCGTCCTACAGACCCTCGGTTACACCTGCACATGTCGGGGAATCATCAACGTGAAAGGAAAGGGGGACCTGAAGACATACTTTGTGAACACGGAAATGTCCCGGTCCCTTTCCCAGAGCAATGTGGCCTCCTGAGGAATCGCTTCCTCTGGGCAGGAAGACTGTTCCCAAGAAGGTGCCACGCACTTTCTGACTGCAACTCTTGCCCCATCTTGATGTGTGTGCTCTGTCCTGTCCCTTGGAGCCTTTGCAGACTCGTTCCTGTGACCCAGTGGCATACCGTTTGGTGTCTGACGTGTGCCCAGATTGTTCTGCCACTTGCACTGTGCTTACTCCTAAGCAAAAGGAGAGAGAAGAGCGGCGTGGAAAGCAAGCCTTCAGAGAACTGGAAGAAGAGAGAGGTGAAGCAAACAAATTCTTAAGGCAATAAAACTGGGGGGTGTATATTATCTTCTGGTGCATGTTCTTTTCTGAGAAATACGGTAGCTCGCCAACTGCATCTGCTAGTCTGATATTCAAAACACAGTATTTGTGAATAAGTTGATTCCGTTGCCCCACATGGAGTCTGTGCTTACCCACCCCCGTCTTGTCGCCAGTGGTCATCCACGGGCCCCAGTGGGGACCCGAGGCTCTGTTGTCTCTCACGCCAGTAGCACTTTGCCATCCATCACCAGAATTAGTTCCTACAACCTAGGACCAGTTTTGTACCAAACTCGTCTGATGTTTTGATGCCATTTGTCTTTTGTAAGGTTAATTCATTAAAAGTTTTATGTACTTTGGTTTAGAGTGCCCGTATTTCTTATTTCACTTTCTTCTTGCTCCCGTGGTTTGCCTCAGGATTAAAGTTTGTTTTCTGTCACTCTCCATGTGGGCACAGTTATTTCACAGAGCCCTCCAGAAGCCACTCCTGAGATACTCTTGGTATCAGATGGGGACAGAGTGATGCAGCTCATTGACAACACTCCCCCTGGAAGGAAGGAAAAAGTGCCCCATGTATCTAATGGCCAGTTCTAAATTTGGCACCTCTTGAGAATATTTTCAGGGAAAAACATTTTAATAGCAAAAAGATTGTATAAGCTGCAGGAGCCCCAGGCTCCTGTCTACGGTGGAACTTTGTTAGAACTAGCGGACTCAGACTGCATGGGAAGAGTTTGGAATCAGCTATGTCAATCAGTCTCTCACCAGTCGGAACTGACGGAGAGAAGCTGCAGAGCTCCCCCAGCTGCCCATCATGTCTGAAGTGGCTGAAGGAGAGAGGGAGCCAGCAGTCCATGTATTTGTCAAGAGAGAACCTGGAAGCATTTGTACTTGCAAACGCATCTATAAAGTTTTTGTTTTTTTCTTTTAACGTTAAGAAATTATAATTTTCCACATAATGAAAAATAAAATAGAGCTATGATGCTTAATCTAATGTTTAAAGGCAAAACTGCAAGTAATGGTCTGGTTGGACAAACTTGGTTTCTTTTTGTAGTTCAGGGCCCAAGGCTGTTAGAGGCAGAGGACCCGGATGTAGTTCCTTGGTGAGGACCCAGACATACGTACAGATCTCCAGTCCGGCTCCTGGCTTTGATTTTTACTAGCTGTGTGTCTTGGAACACATCCCACAATTCCTCTCAGGAATATTTTCCTCCTTGATAGCTCAGGGGATTGGACTGAGATTAGAGGAACTAATGACTGTGAGGGAGGAAGCCTGGCAGGTACCCGGGCCTTTGCCAGTGCGCTCACAGCATGCACCAGCTGCCGTGCCAGGCCTTGGACTCAAAACTCTCCTTCATTACCCAAGTGTGAAGCTGGTGTGATTTTTTCAATTTTCTGCCTCTGTGAGGAATTTTTTGATCCTGTAATCACAACTCAGCCTTGGCCTTAATGCACCTAAATCTCCACTAAGGTGATTGAGGCAAGAAAAGTACCGTACGGGCATTCTCTTCTCTCTAACTGAAACCTGGCTAAGATGCTGAAGAGTTCCATTGAGTTCAAATTGGCCTCATAATTTGCAGTGATGGTCAGCAGGAGCATCTGGTGGATTCCTTTTCCTTTACATTCTGCATCCGAGGTCAGTTTAAGTCACCTGCCCTGATAAACACCTACAGCAGGGTGATTCACCATGTTCTTTTAAACAGTCCCCCACAAATACACTGAACTTGACTTGGTGGTGAAAAGAACCCAAATTGAGAATTCTTTCCCAAAGCTATATCACCAGTCTGACCAAACAATAGACTTCTGAAAGCAGTTGAAGTCCATGTTAGAGTCCTGTGCGCATGGGCCTGCCCAAGCAGCATTGGCATCACCTGGGGGCTTGTTAGAAGTGCAGATTGCCAGGCCCTGGCTGAACCTGCTGAATCAGAAATCTCCCCGAGCAGCGTCTGCGTTTCCTTTAGCAAGTTCCTCAGATGACTCTGATTACTTCTGCAGCCTGAGACCCCCTGCATTTTACAAATGAGAAGACAGCTAAGAGAAGCCCAGGCCCTTGTTCAAAGTTGTACAGATGCTCAGTAGCCAAGCAGGACTAGGATGGAAAACTGCCTGTTTCTGAGATTTGAAGGACAGACACTCCTGGTGGAAGGTCCTTGATCTCTGAGCAACTAAAAACATCCCTGAGAGCAAAATGCAAACCAGAGGACTTGAGGTGCAGCTCCATCAGCCCAGGCCCCTGTCACTGCTATCAGGCAAAATGCCTCGTCAGAGCTCTCTGTCACCGTTAGGCCACACAGGAAGTCGTCTTTCATGAGTGACACCTTGAGTCCAGCCCCCTTAAGACTCCAGTGTTTAACACATCTGTTGAGAGATGCCCGAGATCTGCTGTCAATCCTCTAAGTTATTCTTTTTGCCCAGCGGTGGGCTTTCCTGACCATCCCTCATTCTGCTCCCCTTTGCCCACATACATCCAGCCAGAAGGAACATCATTGAACAATGGTGGAAATGTCCTAATGAAAAGAGTCTATTAATACATGAACACCTTCTCTTGGGTAAGATTACTTTAATGGGCATTCCTTTATTGGCTTTAAGTTGTAAAATCAGAATGCCAATAGCAATGCAGTTAATTTTCCCTTACTGCCTAATGAACGTGAGATCTTTTAAAATCTTGCCCAATTCCATCCCTGCTTTCTAAAATTAAGCCATAGGTTAAGGGTGTAGGGTCTGACCTAAAGAAAATGAAAATAATTTAGCCTGATATTAATTTACTACAGTCACTTATATTTTTTGTTGAAATCAAGACTGAATAAAAATAAGTTGTACAAATTTCTATCATCCAAATTTTATATATTTTATATGTTATTGTAAATATGGTCTAGTGTGCACAAATGCATCACAAATAAACTATTTGTTTTTGTTTGAAAAAATAAACATAAAAGGCAACTATACTGAAAACAACAATTTCAAAAAAAAAAGAAATATCTAGGAGTCAGTCAGCCTTGAAATTGCCAGCCATTCAGTAACATATGCCCTTAGAGAACCCTCCTGGCAGGCTCAACAATAAAACCAAGGATTGGGAGATCCTCGTTGAAATTAATTAGGTCACTTGCCTGTAAATTGCTAAACCATGAGAAATTTAATCATGGTAGATGAGAGATTATTTCTTCCTTAGGATCTATTAATTAAAAATACAACTCATATCTTAGTACTTGAATGCGTTTCAAATTGTCTCCAAAGTACCAAAATAAGCATTTTCAACTTAGGCTAAAAGCAGCTGCTTCCAAAAAAGAAAACTGTTTAAAATGACAGTCCTAGGCTGGGATGTGGCTGAGTGGCAGAGCTGTTGCCTAGCATACCAGAGTCCCTGGGCTCCATCCCCAGCACCCCCAAAAGACAGCCACAGCAGAGGTCCTGGGGCTGGGTGGTATACATGTGTGTAGCTCACGGCTTCACTCCAGCAGCTCACTGGCATACAAACTTGTCTGGGTTTGAAAATTCCACTTTAAAAGTGAGGAAATGTAGGCTTAAATAGACCAAATGACTTGCCTTAGACCACAAAGTGAGAACATGCTACAGCCAGAATTTTCCCCAAGTCTGTTGAACACCACATTCCAGCATCTCCTCGGCCTTTGCCTGCTTCTCTCTTGAGGGGCGACAGTGGGCCACCCCTCTCTACTGGGGCTTTTGTTCTTAGTTGTGCAAAATTCAGTCATCAGCGGCCCAGGCTCGATGAAAACAAAAATGCCATTTTGATTGTACTGAAGGGCAGTTTCGTTGGTCTCCTCTTGGGGAAAAGAAGACGTGAGGGCCGCTTGGAACCTGCAGAAGTGGTGACCATACCTGTTAGGAAAGTAACCGCACGCCTCTTTGTAACGGCCCACTGTGAGGAGCAGGCGGACGTGAGCAAAGCTAGCCGTCATCCAGGGACCCCGTGTTCCTTTTATTCACATGCTCACAATGTCACAGTCTCCAGTGTCATTTAATACAAGATACATGTAGGGGGAAATCCCCATGCTAGACATGCTCAGGACGTGGTAAAGCTGTTGGCTGGGTCCTGCCCCAAGCTGCTCACCTGCTTGTCCTTCCCACTGTCCCAATGCAGCACCAGAGCTCCTAGATGTCATGAGCAGGGAGATGAAGCTCCAGGTGCTGCCCCCTCCCCGCCCTCCCTGCACAACCTGGGGGCACCCTGGCGAGCTGTGCAGGGGAGGAGGAGGGCTCAGGCTGGAGAGATGTGCCCGAAGCCGGGCTCCCTGAGGCTGGGGATGTCGTTCTTCCTGTAGAAGTCAGCCTCCACGTGGTTCACACGGCCGTGGTCCCGGTTCAGGGGCTCCACCGGCTGGTGGATACGCTTCCCGTAGACAGAGGACGTCAGCACCCCCACGGGCCTCTCCTGCTCCTGGAGGTTGACAGAGCTCTTGTTCAGCATCTCCAGCACTCAGCAAGACCCAGGTCCCACCCAGGTAGGACAAGCAGGTGCCTGCCCCCTACACAGTGCCTCCCCCACTTTCTATAGGCAGAGGGTCCTCAGAACCCTCCAGTGTCCTCAAGTCATTCAGATGAAAAGGCAAGATCCTGCCCTGGAGGCAGGCTCCTCCATCCTGCCCTGCCCTGGGCTCCTGCCCCCTCCTGGGCCCCTTTCTCCCTCCCCTCCTCTCCTTCCCCAACACCCACAGCAGTGCTCGCCAGCCTCTGGGCCTTTGCTCTTACACATTTCTTCTCCCTGGTTATGTCTCTGCCCCTCTTCCACAGGGTCCTTCCCACCACCCAAGTCTCCAGATGTTGCTGTCCTCCCTGTCCCCCTCGATGGCTTTATTCTCCTGTGTGCACCATCACCACCTACACTTCCGCTCGTTGTCTCTGCTTTCTGATTTTCTCTCTTCAGGGAGTGTCAGCTCTGAGAGGACGGGGCTTGCATCCTGGTCCCCTTATGCTCAGTCACACACTGGAGGCAGCTCAGGGTAAGGAGCTGAGCCTCCATCTTCTCATGAGAAAGGCACTAACTTCATGACCAACTCAGAAGCATCGTGTGAAGAGAAACAGCCGTGTCTCTGATGTGGCACCTGCATCACCTCACTTCATATCAAAACAAAAGAACTATGAAGTGTGGTAGGAAGGGCGCATGAACAGAACAGACACAGGCAAAAATCTGGTGATCCAGATGGAGACCTTTTATATCACAGTTTCTGTGCAAGGCATTGCAGAGATCATACTGACTGAGCATCTACTTTTATAAACCCACTGTGCTCGGATCAGACTGTAAGACAGGAGCAGAGCATGAAAGGCTATGGCAGGGTCCACCCTGAAGGCAGACAGGCCCGCCCAGGCTGAGGAGGCACAGGCCCTGGCATCCCTCCTGCCAGGGAGGAGTCTCACCCTGCAAGACTCCCCAGCTCTGCTGGTCACTGTCTGTCCAGCCCACTGCAAGCTAGCTCCTCCCTTTCAGAAAAAGACAGGACCATAGAAGGGGAACTGCCCTGTGTATGATGGGCACAGTGACATGGGAAGTGAACTTGGGAGGAATAGCTTTGCATGCCCGACTTCATCCCAGAAGAGTCTGGTGGCCTGGCCCCAGAGCCTGAACAGATCTGCTCCAGCTGTCGGAAAGAATTTCCTGAGTTTGCTGTCCTTAAATGGTTAAATTTCATATGACCACACAACGGAATCAGGGAAATGAGAACACAAATGATATGTTAGAATAGAAGGACTGTAAAATTAGCTTAGTCTTAGCTTCTTAGAAAAGTAAGATAGGAAAGAGCTCAGAAGGCAACATAAAACAAGGGAACGCAACATTAAGTGGATGTGGATACACACACGGGCACACACGCACCCACAAGCAGGCAGCTCTCACACGGACACGTATCTGTGCCTGTAAGCACCTGTGAGCATGCCCGTAGCACAGGCACACATGCATGCACAGGCATGCTCGTGTGTGTACCCACATGCACACACGCGCACATTTTTGTTTATTTGTTGACTTATTTGCATCCTGTCTTGATCTTACCTCCTCATTGATATGGAGACCCAGACCTTTGGCGTGTTCTCTGTCATCTCGGTGCAATCTCTGGTTATAATCTAAGCGCCTCTTAAAAACACAGTCATAGAGGGAAACAATCCCTGCCTGGGAAGGAAAAGAGAGAAAGTCACAGGTTCATGGGAAGCCTGTTTTGTTTTGGACACTAAGACAACTCTTGGGTTGTCTTCAGGGGACACTAAGCCCAGAGCAGTTTGGTCTGAGCACATCCAGAGGCCAAGGAGAGAGTGACAGTGAGGAGCAGCTTGTGTGCCATGAACACCTGGAATGGCCAGTGTGGGGCACAGGCAGAAGCCACGGCCCCCGATGGAGGTGGCCTCCCCCTCCAGGGTGAGCTCAGGCCAGCCAGGGTGGTAGCAGTGGTTTACTGAGGGCCTCACAGGTCGCACTGCCACTTCAGGAGTCCTCAGGAGTCTTCAGATGACGATTCTAAAGGACCACTCTGCTCCTGCTCTAGAGGGCCAACTGCATGGGGACAGTTGGCCCTCAGTCACACCCTAGCTCCCCAACAGGAGCCCAGGGTGCTTCACCTGGCAGATGACCTGTGCATGGTCCGTGAGGGACTGGGGGCTCCATCAGGCTCTAGTTAATCTCGTTACTGCCAGGGACTCTGCAGTCTTGCTGTCAGGGTGGACAAGCCTTACTGTGTTTTCCAATATACCACAGGGTGTGTGGTACGTCACGTCACTGTGGATTCCTACCTCCTGGTCCTGCAGTGGGAGGAAATCATTCTAGCATCACTATCAGGAAAACAAACAAACAAACAAAGACCCAACCAAGCATAAGTTAGAAACCCAATGCTCCCAAATGGAGACATTGGGTTTGGGTTTGGTGCTGTGGGATTTAAGGCAACTGCAGTCTTAGAGACCAAGCCCAACTTACAACGTGGAGATTAAAGACCAGCTGTTGTGTGGATGCCTTCTTTTCTTCCTAGTCAGGTCTCCTAAAACACCATGAAAGTAACTACTATCACTGCCTCCCGTCCAGCATTGGTTACCAAGAGCCTCGGACATGTCAGTTTCTATTAGGAACCTCGCTGCTGCTGGCTGTGGAGCCATCAGAATCTCAGATTGCTTTTCTTTGTGTGGATTTTGCAGAACTTTCCATAGTAAAAATAGTCAGAACTTTCCATAGTAAAAATGAATTTTTCTATCCTTGAAAAATCAGGACGAGAAGAAAACATATTAGCAGGCAGGCAGCCACACTGAGCTCTGCAACCATCCATTTCTAATACCTAATCAAAGCCAAGGTGTGTCTTTCCTGGATTTTAACTACTAATCTTTCTTCTTTTTTTCCCTTTCATTTCTTTATAGCTCCAAGCAAAAGTCAATTGGCGTTTAGATGCTATTACAGAGAAGAGCTTCTGAGTTTCCTGGTATTTTGCAATTAAAATCTCTCAAGGAATTGCTTCTATTTCACATATGACACGGATTTTAAAAAAAAACAGCAAAACAGAAAATACTTATTTTTCTCTTGCAATGGCTGCCTTTGTCCCTTTGTGTTTTGAGCATTGTTAAAAGTGTAGTGTGGCCTTACAGTGGTTGGTGCTTGTGACCTGCCATTGATTTCTCTCATGTGATCCCCAGGCCTGACACTGAGGAGTCACCCCCGTCTGGAGGCCTGTGTAGACACTGTAGATGGAGAGGAGCCTTCTGTTTTTGGCCCCACAGCACAGTAGGTCTACTGTTGCTGAGTTTGGATATGGTTCCAGTGTCCCTCCAAGGTTCCCACAGACATTTCACTCCCTCTGTAAAAGGCACTCCCAGCACTTGAGAGGGTGTGGCAATCTTACTAGGTGTTAAGAGGTGGGGCATTTGGGAGTGAATAGATTAGATAAGGCCATCAGGCTGGAGCCCCAGGATTGAATCCTGGTGGCTTTATAAGAGGGAGAGAGATCAGAGGAGACCACAGGCCCACTCTCTGACACCTGGGATGCCCTGCACTGCCTTGGAACTCTACTAGCAAGGTCATCACCAAGTGTGGACCCTGGGACCTCCAGAACTATACACTAAATAAACTTCTTTCCTTTATAAAGTTACCCAGCCTTAGGTATTTCATCATAGTAATGAAAAATGGACTACAGCAACTATTGTGCAAGGCCTACCCTTCAGGGTAGGAGTGAGGAATCCCTACCATAATGGAGGCTACAAGAATGGAAATAAGCCCAATCATTAAAAACTACCATATACTAGAAATGGAATAACAGAGGCATGTACAAAGTACAGTGGCACAAAGCAAGGCCTTGCTGGGCTGGGGTGGGCAGCGGGTGTGACTGCCTGCAGAACAGGGGACCCCACGCACTTCGGCAGCTACTGCAACTCTGGGAACAACCTCTCTGAGTGCTCAGGGTCGGATTCGATTATGGTTTGGATCGCAAACATCCCCCAAAGGTCGTATGTTACAGGCTAGGTCTCCAGGGTGGCACTCCTAGGAGGTAGTCTTAATCCTCCAGGATTCAAGAAGTGACTTATCTGGAAACAAGGTCATGGAAGATGAGGTCACACTGGGGCCTCATCCATTAGGACTGGTGTTTTTCTGCAAAGGGAAACTTTGGACACAGAGATGGGCATAGAGGGAAGAGAGGATGAAGAGATCAGAGAGAAGATGCCCATCAACAACTCACGGCGCGAGGCAGGAGTACACTCTCCCCCCAGAGCCCTCTGAGGGAAGCCCCTGCCACACCGCCACCTCAGACTGTCAGCTCCAGAGCTGTGCGGATGTGCCCCTGTTGTGTTGCACCACCAGGCCTGTGGCACTCAGCGGCTCCTGCAGACAGACTTGGTAAGGAGAAGTAGCTCTCCTTTGAGCAGCTGGGAAGTCAGAAGGCGTATAAATAAAGGTCACTGCAGCCGGTCCAAAGTCACATGGACTCTTCCATCAGAAGCATTTAAGAACAAATGTCCAGGGACTCATGCAGCTTCCTATAGAGGTGACAGTATCCTATGCAGTGGGCACTGAGTGGACCCTGAGCAGAGCCACGCAGCTGACCCCTGCTGGACATTTAGCATATGGAGTAAGCCTGGCTATAACGCTGCTGTTTTAGTCAGCTTTTTCCCTGCTGTGACTAAATGACCCGACCAGCACAACTGTAGAGGAGGAAAGGTTTATTTAGGGGCTCAAGATTTCAGAGGTCTTGGTCCATAGAATGCCGGGTCCATTCCTCAGGGCTCAAGGTGAGGGAGAACATCATGGTGAAAGAGTGTGGCAGAGAGGAGCAGCTCACATGGTGAACAGAGAGGAGAGAGAGAGGCTCCACTCACCAGGTACAAAATCCTCACCCCATGGCCACACCCCCAATGAACCACCTCCTCCAGCCACACCCCACCTGCCTCCAGGCACCACTCAGTTAATCCCATCAGGGATTAATTCACTGATTAGGTTAAGGCGTGACCCCATCGCTGCTCCCCCAAACCTTCTTGCATTGTCTCACATGTGAGTTTGCGGGGGACACTACACATCCAAACCGTGACAGCCATTGAGGGCGGGGGCTGCTTGTAGCCACCAGGACGGTGCAGGTGAGTGAGTGGAGAAAAGGTACTGGCCTCCCCCTGCAGCCCGCAGGACCCGCCCTGGAGCTTTGGGCTTTTAAGTGCCCACTGCTTCCTCCCGCCTTGGAAGCCGTCTCAGAAGTTACACACCCACTCTTGCATGAACCGCAGGTGCGTGTTTTTGAGCAAACTAAGACCCCAGTCCTTCACTCTGTCCTTCCTTTCAGACCATAGTGAATATAAATGCACTTTCCACTGTCAGTTTAAATGATGTAAGTTCTACGGAGATTCAAATATGAAAATAGAAATGAACCCCTTTCTTAATATGTCTGTAACAGAAGCAATGCCATGTGCTCACCCAGATCATTTCCTCTTCCAGAACAAACCCAGGGGCAATTGCCAGTGTCCCTATAGTCATGCTGCTCTAGGAACATGTGTGCCCTGAGGCAGATACGGCAGGCCTGGTCCACCCAAGCTGCTGAAGTTCTGCAGGTTCTCTCTCCTCCCTCACTATCTGGAGAATTCAGAGCACCCAACACAGCATTCCAGAGTCCCAGGCCCTGGCAACAGAAGGAGGGAGACTGGTTCCCATGCCATTGCCACCTGGGGGAACACCATGATGGAGTGTAGGTGAGAAAGAAATAGGTTTCTACTATGTTGCTATTAGTAGTAGTACTGGGGATTGGACCCATGAGCACTTTACTACTGACCTAATCCCCAGCCCTTTTTACTCTCTATTTTGAGGCAAGATCTGGCTAAGTTGTGGAGGCTGCCCTTGAACTTGCAATCCTCCTGCCTCAGCCTCCTGAGTTGCTAGGATGACAGATGTGCCTCACTGCATCTGGCATCTTTATTATCTTGAGTCCAGTGGTGCACCTCCACCTGCTGGAGAAAAAGACCCAATTCCTAGTGATTGCTGACTTCTGTGGTGGAAATATTCTCTGCATGACCAGGTTCAGGCTACCAACTAAACAGAGTTCAGAAGAGATGCTGAAAACGGGCTCTTGTGAATTGGGAAACACAGGCTCTGCACTCCACTGGGTCAGCCTCTGAGGGCTCAGGGTCCCTGTGCTGCTGGCCCTCCTTGACTGATACCAAAATCCCCTGTGGGTGGGTGGGCGATGCCCATTTCCTCCTTCACTAGCCACTGCGCTGTGACTGCCTCATCCTGAGACTTCAGTCCTCTTAACCTGTCCAGGGATGACGGGTGAACTACTTTCAAACTGAGAACGTCCAAGGTAACCTAACAGTTTTGTTTGATTTCTAAGGGCCTCATCTTACTTCTGATAAACCCAGAATGTTGGCTCAGGAGCGTAGCAGTGTGTGAAGCTCAGTGAGGTTATTTGCATTAACTTTAACAACATTTGAATTTTATACCTCCTAGGGCTGCAGCCTGTCGAGGACAAAACGAGGACAAAACGTTACCATTCTTGAGAGGACAATCCTCACCTATTCTCTCTGGTCTGTCTGTGATAAAGATTTTGTTTCTTCTTTCTAGTACACGAGTATGGTTCCTTTGGGAAATGGTATGACTTTTCTAATAATCTGAATGTTTTGCCCCTGAACTGAAGTCTGCAGAACTCCTCTCCTGATGTGTGTCTGCTTCCCACTGTGGTGTGCTCTGAGTCTTGCGTCAGTATTGGGCCAACTTGTCACTGGTGGGAGACTGGTGATTGTGGAGCTCGTGTTGCTCTTCCATGGACACCAGCGACCCCCACACCCTCTCCCCAGCTCTTTCTATCACGGAAGGAAACTGTGAGCCAGTGGCCAAAATTTATACCCTGTCCTACACATTTCTCTTGGTCAAATCTACTGGGAAGAGTGTTCTTTCTTTTCTCATGTCATTTGCTCATTGTTCAAACTCTGCAATGGTTTGAATATGCTTCATGTGTTAGTCAGCTTTTCATCGCTGTGACAAAGTCCCTGAGGAAACAAAGGAGAAAGGGTTTTTTCCAACTCATTGATTCAGAGGTTTCCCTGCATGATCAGATGGGTCCATCAATTTGGGCATGAAGTAAGGCAGAATATCTTGGTGGAAGGGCATCGCAGAGGACAGCAGCTCAGCTCATGGCAGCCAGAAAGCTGAGGCAGGGCAGGAAAAGCTGCCAGGAACAAGATTCACCCTTACAGGGAACGTCCTCCCTAGACTCCACCTCCAGCAGGTTCTGCACCTCCCATAATGCCATCATATTAAGAATCCATGGATGATGTCATAACCCTATGACCCAGTCACCTCCTAAAACCTCACCTCTGAACATTGCTGCATTGGGGACCAAGCCTTCAACACAGGAACTTTTGGGGTCTCTTCATATCCAAACCATAACACTTTGGTCTCCACAAACAGTCACAGGTAGGGAACGTGGTCCCCAGGGTGGTGGTAATGGAAGACAGAATGAAACCTTTAAGAGGAGGGCCTGGAGGAAGGTACTTGGGTCACCAGGGCATGCTTTTGGAAGCGAATGTGGGACTGTAGTCTTTCTCTCTGCTTTCTGGGTTGAGATATGACCATTTGACCTGATTTATGTTCTCCCCATTTCTACTTAAGGCGTGAGGCGATGCAGCAAGAAGTAGTCCTTGCCACAGCCCTGCTCTGCGGTTTTGACTTTCAGCTTTCAAAACTCTGAACTAAATAAACCTCTTTTCTTCATAGATAGGCTGTGTCAGGGGTTTTGTTATAGTAATGAAAAGCTGCCTAATGCAATTCCTTAAAGGGGGAGTGAATTTAAACATGACTAAGCTAATCTCTTCAATGAAAAGAACAAGCTGCAAATGCATATGTACTTATTTGTGTAATCTATATGTGAATACGTTCTCATAAAAAACATCAGACACATCAGTGTACACATGTACACAATGGAAAGCGACATTGTACCTGCTTCCATAGGTGCTATGATTGGTAGGAACACAATCTCCTCATGGAAGGACATGCCTGCCTCCCCCTATCCATTCTTCCCCCATTGCTGGGTTTGTAAGTGAAACTGAGCCCTGAACTCAGCCCCAAGTTCCCTTCCTGAAGATCTGTCCACCCAGGAGAAAGACATTCACGCTACTCTGCTGGCCTTGGGTTTCCCAAGGACAGGTCCCTGAGCAATAAAAACACAACTAGCATAGAATGAGAGAAACACCTTCAGCTCCCCCAGCTCTCTCCAGGGGGAGAGCGAAGCCCAGGACAATCAAAACAGCAGAAAATCCACACAGAAGCCACCATCGAGTCTAGGAAGCCTCCCTTCTCAGCAGGTGACTTATGCCTGTGACTTAAAACTTGGCTTTCCATTACTGATCCCTCATTTATTCATGCAGGAGGTATTCAGAGCACACCAGGGGAGGCCACAAGTGCTGATCTGATTGCCAAGGAGATAGCAGGGATAGAAAGAAATCCCTACCCTCGTGCAGCCCATATTTAGTAGGAGAGAAACAACAACAGCAAGATATCTAAGCAAAATATTTAGTAGGTCAGATACCAGTGGGTGCAAAGGAGAAAAACAGGCATGGAGAGGACAGGAGCTGCGGAGGGAGGAGCTGGTTCCCTCCTGCTAGCGCAGGCTTCAGGGAGGGCAGGAGCCTGATAGCCTGCTGCAAGATGGAGAGAAAGCACCGGATTGTAACAGGCGACCAGCAGCAGCACTGAGTTTCCCCTCCACTCACAACCCCTTAAGAGTGACCAACCGCACATAGCAGATGTGCTGACCTAAGTGGAGAGGAGCCACAGGGGCCCCCGGTGTCAAGGAATAAACAGATGTGAATAGTGGGGACACGAGGTTAAGGGAATAATTCTATCAAATGGGCCCACCACGCTGACACCCACATGCTTTCTTTTCCAAGAAACAATTTACCTGCAGCCCTGCCTGGCCTTAGTGGACAGGCTGTCACATTCCTCGGGGAAACTACCTGTTAACTATAGGGGGAATGTAGGCCTGAAATAGTGTCAAAAAGAAAAACCCTTTACCTTGAAGAAACGACTTTGTGACCCTTTTCACAGACCATATCCTGAAATTCTGGAAGATAAGGATAATTCCAACTAACCAGAAAATCTCTAAGAATTTATGGTTAAGAGTCCAATAAGAACAGGTCAGCATGGGCCAAGGTGACCTAGAGTTGTCATGGCAGGGACTTAAAAGTCTGACATCACCCTGTTGTCAGTCAAGAGGTAGACCTGGGCAGGACTCTCTGGAAATTTCTCTGGGATCCCCAATAAAACTGGAGTGCAGGAGAGGCACATTATCCCTCTTCTCTCTGAGAGGACCCACTGTTTCCCTTCAGAGTGTCCCCTTTCCCTTTTCCTGTCCCTTCAATAAACTCATGCCTGTTCCTCTGAGCAACATCTGATATCTTTCTGACTTGATCGCAAGAATCAGGGTTTGAAGGGGTGGGTCTTCATGCTGCTTCAGTGTCTGAAGGCCCTAGTTCAAGAGGATCTCACAATGAGCACCTACTGAGTACTGGACTCCTGGACAGTAGGAGTCCTTACACTCATCAGGTGTGTGCTCGCTGCATTGGGTAAGGGAACTTCAGTCATGGGGAAGGCAGAGCTCTTCGCAGAAGGCCCGTCAGCCCTCGCCTTCAAGCTGTCCCCACAGTGCAGAGTCCCACCAGCTAATCCTACCAAAGCTCGAGTGCTTAAACCTCCCTCAGCACAGAGCTCCCCACAATCCCCCTCAGCACAGAGACAGCATATGCTAAAACAGCTTAGCCTTTTTTTAAAAAAATGTAATTCCCAGACTTTAAGGAATTTAATCAAAACCTTCACAGAAGGGCGTTCTCCTTTGACTTGCCTCTTCCATTTCAGTAGCAAAAATGCTGCACAAGGCAGAGGAAGAAAAAAGTAATTTAAAAACGCCATTGAACTGATCTGCTTTGCTGCCACTGGAACCATATTTCACAGGAAAACGCACGCTGCTAGACCTCCCCAGGGAGCAGTACTGGAGTCGCCACGTCTTAGGTGGCAGCTTGAGAGGACAGATTTCTCTTCCAATTCAGGGGCATTACCAGGGCTTTAAATACGTGTGCAGCCTTCAGAGGTGGATTGTGTGGGCTCCCTGGGGCGGGCAGTGTTGGAGGGTTGGGAGCATCACACAGAGGCTCAGAAATTCTGCCCTCACCGGTTGGTCTCTGGCACTGAAGGGAGGTCAGTGAAATAAGAGATTGGCCAGCACTTGTGGAAGGGGATCTAACAGTCGTGACTCTAACAGTCACAAACAAAGCGAGGTAACAGCAGCTATGCCTACGATGAGCTTACTTTTTGCCGTTTCACACTTACTAATTAATTCTTATAAGAGTTCTATGAGGTTGGCACTGTCTGTCTCATGGGTGGTATGTTAGTCAGCTCTTCATTGCTGTGACCAAAATACCTAACTATAACAACTTAGAGGAGGAAGAGATTATTTGGGGCTCATTTCAGAGGTTTAGCCCATGGTTGGCTGAGTTCATTGCTCTGGGCCTGAGTAAGACAGAACATCATGGTAGAAGGGCGTGGCAGAGGGAAGCTGTCATTGTGGCCAGAAACCAGAGAGAGAGAGAGAAAATAAGGAGCCAGGGACAAGACATATAATCCCCAAGGACATGCCTCCAGCGACCTACTTCCTCCAGCCATGCCTACCTGCATACATTTACCACTCAGTACAGCTGTCCTTTCAAGTTATTAATCCACCAGTGGATTAATCCACTAATGAGGTTACCACTTTCATAGTCTAATCTTTCTACCTCTGAACTAATGAGCCCCAAATAATCTGAACATTCCTGCACTGCCTAACACATGAGCTTTCCAGGGGGCAACAGGCCATAAGAGATGGATAAAGTGAGACAGAGTGTTCATGAATTTGGGTAGCCCACATAGCTAGTAACAGGGAGCCATGGTATTTGTGGCCTCTACAGCCTGTATCACTTACCACTACATGACCACCGTAAGTGTTACATAGTCATTAACTGCTTCAGTCCTTTCGAGTTACTATAACAAAATACCATAGACTGGTGGCCACACACAATAGAAATTTATTTCCCATAGTTCTGGAGTTTGGGAAGGACAAGATCAAGGTGTTGGCAGATTTAAGGTCTGATGAGGGGCTGCTTTCTGGTTCATAGATGGAGCTTTCTTGCTGTGTCTTCACATGACAGAAAGGGCAAGGGATCTCCCTGGAACCCTTATAACAGCACTAACCCAAGTATGAGGGTTCCACCCTCCTGACCTGAGCGCTGCCTCCTAAGGCCCCGCCTCCTAAGGTCATCACTTTAAGGGTTAGAATTTCTATGGATGGTTTGCATGTAAGGAACACAGCTTCACACCTTAGCACTGACTTGAGTACTAATTCTGCAATGTTCCCACTCAGCTTGAGGAGAGCCTGAGATGAAGTTAGGTGCAGCTGCTTTTTCAGGAAGCCTATGACACTGAATGCATCTTCTTTACTCTAAATGTTCTGAAAATCAGAATCCTGCAGCTGATTAAATACCAGTTCATATAATCTTGAGGAGTGGCAGCTAGCTTGTCAAAGAGCTGGAACATGTCTTTTGTTGTTCTTGTTGCTTTTAAGGCCCTTTATTCAGACGTTAGAATTCTAATGCATAACTTTCTTTCATGTGATATAAAAGACTTCAGGGCTCGAATATTTTTTGTGTGACTCAAGCTAGCAAAACTGTGCTAAAAATTTTCCCCAAGATTCACTTTGCATTGATTCGTCCTTCTTGCCATCCCTACTTCCCCAAAAGCAATGATACAAGAGAGCTGAGGAACTTTTTCTGTAAAAGGGCAGTTATTCATTCTTTTAGGCTTTGCAGGTCATATGGTTTCTGTCAAAACTAATCAACTCGGTGTGGTAGCTAAAGACAATATGAAACAAACGGGCGTGAAGATGTGTTCTAATAAAACTTTATTTAAAATGGGAAGGCGCCTCGGTGTGAGAACCTCTGCATTAAAGGGGAACACTTTCTGGCTTGCTCCTGATCTCCTTCCAAGTGACGAGGCACCAGTTACTTCACACCTTAGGTGTCTTTTTGCTCCTTACTTTAAACCTAGAAAGGTGAAGCCATTTATTAGACTGGTAAATTTAAGAAGAATAAACTGGGCCTCCACAGCTCAACTCTGCCCCTTTTCCCTTGGCCATATCTGGTCCATAGGAACTGGGGGTCCTGCTCTGGGGCCCCAGCTGCTGTGGCTGAAGGGACAAATCAGCCCAGTTCTAGCCAGTTCTGAGCCGCAGCATCCTCAAGCCCAAGTCCCCAGAGTCCTGCAACCTGGCTTTTCTCTCCACATATATCTTGTCCCCCATTTGTTTGGTCTTTTATCATAGTTCTTTATAGCATCAAAGTGGCATTTGACAGAACCCCTCTGTAGTGTGTTCTGAATTTTGACTTTATGTCCAAAAGCCAGACCAATTTTATTTTCTCTCAAAAAACAGTACAGACCTTAAGACATCAGGACTCTTTACTTTCTTGGCTATTTACCTCATGTTGTGCATTAATGTTATTTCTTAATCATAAATTAATTGGTTAGCATACAGTCATTGATTTCTTAAAATGCAGAATTTATTTAACAAGTGAAATTATTTACAGATAACAGTTCTTTTAACATTTTTGGGGGGGGGGGCTGGGGTTGTAGTTCAGTGGTAGAGTGCTAGCCTAGCACAGGTAAGGCACTGGGTTCGATCCTCAGCACCACATAAAAATAAATAAGTAAATACAATAAAGCTATTGTGTCCATCTACAACTAAAAAATCTATTTTTAAAAAACATTGTTCTTGGGAGGGAAACTGAGGTCCATGGTGGCCTTGAGGTTGGGAATTCTAGCTCTAAAACCCTAGGAGAGTCAGCAGCAGGATGGTAAGGACAGATCTGGTGGCAAATATCCACTCTGTTCTACCTGTCTGTCCTTCCACATTGCTCAAAGGCAAGCAGAGCAGCTGTGGGTACAAGAGTCCCTCCCAGGTGCAGGCTGGGGCTCACGGTTGCTGTCCTGGTGTGCTAGGGCTGCCAGGACAAAGCACTGTGGACTGGAGCTTCAACAACAGAAACGTGTTGTCTCTCAGTTCGGGCAACCTGGGGTGTGGGATGGAGGAGTTGGCAGGGTGGGCAGGCCCAGAGGCTTGAGGGAAGTACCTGTTGAAGACCTCCCTCCCTCCATGGCCTTCCGCCCATCTCTTCATCTCATCTCCCTCTATGCCTGTCTGGTTCTGTGTCCAGATTTCCCCTTGTCATAATGACACAAGCCGTACTGCAGTCGGGTCTACCTCGGTGACCTCACTAATTTGATTAACGAGCACCATGGTGTACCCTGACACTTTACGTGTGTGAAAATATGCCAGTGTGTGCAGACCTGATTTGGACGAAATTTATTAGGGCTCTGGGACTGTGGGTGGGATGAGGGAAAGAATAATGTGCTTTGAGGGAATGCCTTATACTTTATGAGGGAACGACCTTCCTCCCGCACACCTGGTTAATTATACCCCTCTTCTGGGCCAAATGGATGGCAAAGATAAAGAAGGCCAGGTTCTGAGTTATCTCTGCAGGCTAAGGTCCCAACAATCTCCCTTTTCAGTAGTGACACCCTGCATCCTGTATCCTGAGCAACAAGACCCCCTGGAGACATTTAGCAACCAGGAGGAGAAAGGAATAGATGGCCCCTGACAAGGCCTGAATTTGCTACAGCTTCTGTGTGGTCTCTAGACCTGCGCAGCCTTTCACCCGGCATGTGGAGGTTGGGGCCAGGCCAGACACCATGCCCACTCCCAGTCCAGCTCAGTGGGCTGTGGTTGGCTAGATCACTCACATTTTTTTCTTTTCTTTTCTTTCTTTCTTTCTTTTTTTTGTTGCTATGCAGGTGGCAGAGGGTTTCCCACGCTCTGAACCCTCTAGGCATTGTCCCTGGATCAAGGACTTGTTTCCACTGCTATTCTGGGCCCACCTGCCACAGATAGACCCTAGTCACTGATTTTTAGCACCCTTGGCTAATCATCCCACATGGCAGATGAACATTCACTCACGCCCCTCCACACGCCCCTGCATCCCACTCCTAGTCCGGGCTGGGAACACCCTCACACACCAGGTTGTCCCTGTCCAACCTCCTTCCCAAGGGACTTCACCTTACACTGATGGTCCTGTAGCCATATTCCTTGAGATCTACCTGCCTAGAGGAGGGACCTCCCTCTCCTGCCCATTAACCATACAGCCCTCTGGGTCTCAGCAAGCCCTGCAAGGCACTGCCTTTCTGTGAAGCCTCGACCGACACCCCGCCCGCTGACCTTGACAACACAGCCCCATCCCTCAGCCCTGATCCCCAGTGCAATGCAGCTCGCCCTCAGCACCACCAGTGGACCAGTGCAGAGCGCAGCCCTAACCCCCTCCCCACAGTGCCGCCCTGCCTCAGGGACATCTCCTGGGCTGTGACCTCACTCCCAAGGCTTCTCAGGTACTGTGAAGCTCCGCCCCAGATCGCCTTTCCCAAGAGTGAAGCCCCACCCCAGAGCCCTCCTCCATAGTGAAGCCAGGTCCCCCACACCACTTTCCCAGCGGTGAAGCCCCTTCTGAGGGCTCCTCCCAGGCAGGGAGTTCACTCTCTGATCACCAAGCCCTCCCCAACAGTGAGGCTCCGCATTCGCCATCTCATCAGCAGTGAAGCCCCACCCAGAGCCTCGCCCCAACTGTGAAGTCCCGCCCAGGGCCCCCCTTCAGCACTGAGGCCGCCCCAGCTGTAAGGCCCCGCCCAGGGCCCCTTTCAGCAGTGAGGCCCCGCCCCAGTTGTGAAGCCCCATCAGGGCCCCCCTTCAGCAGTGAGACCCCGCCCCAGGTGTAAGGCTCCGCCCAGGGCCCCCTTCAGCAGTGAGGCCCCGCCCCAGCTGTAAGGCCCCGCCCAGGGCCCCCTTCAGCAGTGAGACCCCGCCCCAGGTGTAAGGCTCCGCCCAGGGCCCCCCTTCAGCAGTGAGGCCCCGCCCCAGGTGTAAAGCCCTGCCCAGGGTCCCCCTTCAGCAGTGAGGCCCCGCCCCAGCTGTGAAGCCCCATCCAGGGCGCCCCTTCAGCAGTGAGGCTCCACCCAGCTGTAAGGCCCCGCCCCAGCGGTGAAGCCCCTCCCCGGCCTCCTCAGAACCGCGCGCCCAGGCCCCGTCCGCCCTGCCCTGCTGCCTGGCCCCGGCGGGCGCCCACCTTGCTCTGGCGGTTGTAGTAGCTGTGCTCCTTGGGGTCCTGGCGCCGCGGCGGGACGTAGCTGAAGGAGGACAGCGCCGAGATGGGTGGCAGCCGCGCCTCGCCCCGCAGCGTGGCCGCGGTGATCTCCTCATCCTCCTCGTCGCTCCCATGCATCGCCCCCGCTGTAGCCATGGTGCGTCCCGCCAGCCCAGGGGCACAGTCCGAGTCCTCGGGCCGGGTTGCCCAGCGCCCGCGTTATTCCGTTGCCTGGAAACCCGGGCTTGGCAACCTAGCCCAAAGAAACGCGAGCGGGGTGGGGCGGGGCGCTGTCCTCTGGCCACACCCCGGAAGGGTCCAGCTGCGGAAGCCGCCCCCTACCTCCTTCCGAGAGGGAGACTGGGAGACGCTGCCAGGACCGCCCGCGCCCGCCCTATTCCGACCTGCTTGATCTTTCCTCCTGCGGTGTCCGTTGCCTTATTCACAGGTCACTCCTGTGGCAGCTGATAACCCAGCACCACAATGCCCCAGGAGCTGCAGATACGAAAACAAGTAGCCCCTGCTCCTGGGGAGCTTACACTCCAGTGGTGCAGGCAAAGAAAGGTGAAGACGGCTGGCCGAGGGTCTAGGGTGGCAGGGTCCAGTAGAAACATTAAGAGCCACGTGTGTAATTCTACATTTGCTAAATGACCACATTGAAAAGGTATCAAGACCCAAGTAATATTGACTGCCCTGTTTTACTCAGTATGTCCAGACATTGTCATTTCAGCATGCGGCACTAGCCTCAAGTGCCAAGTAGCTCCATGTGGCCAGTAGATACAGCATTGGTCAGTGGCAGTGTAAATCTCCCGTGAATTACATGGGCGTAATTCAGAATCAGGCAAAACTCAACTGCTTTGTGGGTGGGGTTCTAGAGACTCTGCCAACCTGATTATATTGGCTCTAATTTACTGAGCTGTAAACTTATGATTTGTGTGTGTGTGATGGGGGAGGGAGAAGGGGACTGCTGGTGGTGGTGGGTTAAAAAGAAAAGTAACATGCTGAGAAGCACTCTAACCAGAGTCACAAGGGCTGCCTTAGAGAGCTGGCCTGAGTAGCAGATACTGAGATGAAATGAGGGGAAGGCTTATGGGACTCTGCAAAGTGCTTTCAAAGGGAAGAAAGGGCATTATGGCAACTGAGGCTGAGCCCGTGGTGATGTGTTCAAGGGATGTGCTGAGGGGGTGGTGTGTCCCTTGTGAGTAGGAGCCTGGCAGGAAGTGCAGGTGGACAGAGGGCAGAAGTCTGATTGAGAGTGAGCAATGTCCTGCGTTCTCCGCCAGCATTTAGGCACGAGTCTCATTTGCAATTTTTGATGCAGGCTGGTGGCTTAAGATGCCCCTTTTCTCAGGCACCTGGTGGTACCTCCTGTAGAATACACCTGGGCAGGATATAAGACTCTCATGTCCATGGGATCACATTGCTTTCTTTGTCCTCAGAACACATTTGTTTGCTCCATTGGCAGAACACGTGAGTCAAAGATCAGACACCCTCCCATAGTGTTCCCAAGCCCCAGGGGGCATATCAGCCTCCTTAGGACCACCGGAGAGATGGACATTTCCCTGATGTTCAGAGATAGATCACTTATCATTTGTGAAGTGCAGGAGATGGGGGCTGTCATCTCTCTTCCATGGCAGAAGTCATGAAAGCATGACTCATGATATTCTAGCCTCATGAATATCAGAAAGAAAAAAACAACTTCTATAATCTTCCCCTACTGATGTCTCTGACCTCTCTCAACCTTTCCAAAGATGGGTCACGAGAGGTCTACTGAGGGTCACAGACTTTGCAAGCCTTGCATAGGTGATCTGGTGTCATTTTTTGGAAAGTGGAAGTAGTTGACACCAATTACCTTGGGAACTCAGCTAAAATTGATACCGAAATCATTTCATTGCAAAATCCTTTTACACGGCCATATAGATGTGCATCTGTTAGCTCCAATTTAAGCAGGTGTCATTTTGTTATTATTAAAGGAAAAATTACTCCATGATACTTGCTAAAGCATAGTCAGGAAGAATTTGCTCAGAACCATTACCATACATATAGGGACCACTGAAGTGGGGATTTGAGTAGGGGAGAGAGATCCACACAGTATAGGCAAATACAGTATATCCAAGTGGGAATTTATAGCCAAGGAGCAGGGCTGGGGGGTCATGGGTGAGAAACTACCAAGAGCAAACATTAAGGTTGCTGCGTCACTGTAGTATGCTGTTTTTAAGTCTTTAGCTTGTGGAGCGAGGAGTGAGATAGCTGGGTCAAATGGTGGTTCCATTCCAAGTTTTCTAAGGAATCTCCATACTGCTTTCTAGATTGGTTGTACCAATTTGCAGTCCCACCAGTAATGTATGAGTGTCCCTTTCCCCCACATCCTTGCCAGCACTTATTGTTGTATTCTTGATAACTGCCGTTTTGATTGGAGTGAGATGAAATCTGAATAATTTTGATTTGCATTTCTCTAATTACTAGAGATGTTGAACATGTTTTCATATATTTGTTGATTGATTGTATTTCTTCTTCTGAGAAGTGTCTGTTCAGCTCCTCAGCCCATTTATTGATTGGGAACTTTGGGCAAACGGGAGGAATGAGAGGAAAGGGGGAATGGGGGCAGGAAAAGTGGTGGAATGAGATGGACATCATTGCCCTGGGTACATGTATGACTGCACATTACCCTAGGTACATGCATCGTTACTGCATCATTGCCCTAGGTACATGTATGGTGCAATGCTACATTGTATACAACTAGAGAAATGAAAAATGGTGCTGCATTTGTGTACAATGAATCAAAATGCATTCTTCATATATACCTAACTAGAATAAATAAACTAATATAAAAAATAAAAACAAAAACAAAACACACAAAAAAGAGCAAACATCAGGGGCAGGTGGATTCTGCAAGACTGAACTAACAAGATTCCTGCTACAGACAGGCCAGGGAGCTCAGGCGTCCTCTGCAGGATGAGGAATCTGATCAGATATGGAGGAGGGGGATTCTGGCTAAGCTGACTTAGTAGGGTTCTTTTGCTGAAACTTAATTTCACAAGAAAGTGCACAGATGGGCATAGGAGAAGCTTCAGAAGTCTGATTAAAGTTTGGCCAAGCCAAGCCTCTCTGTCATTGTGTCCTAGTTTGAGAACTCTTGAGGGCAATGCTGCCTGAGCCCTTTCATCCTGGGTGGCTCAACTCTGGCATTCAGTAGGTACTCAGCAAATGCTTGGTGACAAAGGTACACAGTCACTATAGATTGAGTTTCTTCTAAAAGATGAGACTAAACAAGGTCTTGGATGCTCTGGGTTTATATGACAGGACTCCAGGGACCAAGAGAGGGAACAAGAAGAATGAGAAGCAGGAGAATCCATGTCAGGATGCCTCAGCCAGGTCACTGCTGAGGGCAAGTGATGCTCAGCTGTGTCCAGACCTTTCTGAGGAGCCTAGAAAACACCACAGAATTCTCTGTGTTAACATGTATATCTCTTGCTAATTCTCCTTGGTTGAGGCTCATCTCTTGTTTGCCCCCAAACTTGACCTCTGCCCTGTGATTCCATCTCCTTGGTGTCAGGCAAGCCCTGGGGCTGACAGAGAAAGGCACAGGGCATCTACTTGAGGTGAGATGCTACAGGGTGCGGCACTACCACAGGGTGACCCAGCAGCACTGACAGGACGAGGAGCAGGGTACCAGAGACACATCAAACAGTAGGTGAAACGAAGTTTGGTAGTTTTGACTGTTAAGAGGTTTGAATTCAGGGCTGGGGTTGTGGCTCAGTGGTAGAGCCCTTGCCTTGCATGCACAGGGCACTGGGTTCGATCCTCAGTACCACATAAATAAATAAAATAAAGGCATTGTGTCCATCTACAACTAAAATTTAAAAAGAGGTTTGAATTCCTTTACAAATATCTTCCCCCATGTGATCATATGCATTTCAGGTACATTAGTGGAATACAAGGTTAAAAAATGCGTTTAAGTTTCTTGTGTCTGTAACTTGTACTTTCCAAATTATATGCCAGGGAAAGGAAGGTCAGAAGCAGCAGGCAAGTCCTCCTCTGAAAGGAGGCAAACCCATGGGGTAAGGAGGCATGGGTATGGGGAGCATGTGGGACCAGATCAGCCTCAGTGTTTCAGATGAGCACAGCCACACTGTGGGATGTGCAGCACCCAGATGCCATGCCAGGAACATGGACTTTTCACTCAGACCACTGCGCCTGTCTGATTTCCCTCACTCAGCTTGCTCAGGGCTAACGCTGTCTCCTTCTTCACTGCTCTGCCCTAGGCGGACCAAGTGCTCACTAAAGGCTGTGGGTGCAGCACTGTGATGCTGATCTGCCAGGACGGCTGCTGCCTGCATCTACCTCCCCTAAGGGAGGTGTGAGCCAGGACTCTGCAGGGGCATCATGAGCTTAGGGAGAGGGGCAGTGCGCAGGAACTCAGAAGGTGGGAGTCCACACTGCAGCTGGATGCTGGTGCAGTTTCTTTGGACATATGAGCAAAATGGAAGTTCTTCGGAGACTTGGTTAGAAGCATTTTTCTGTTAATGTGAGGCAGAGGAGGAGAAACCAGAGGTGGCAGCTGTCATGTCATTTTAGGTGTGACTCGGGCACATCTTGCATGGAACATATGCTATTCATCCCGAGTCTTCATACACTCAGACTTTTGAAGCTGGGAAGACCCATCATAGTTCATCACAGTTCATCATATAGTTCATCATAACAATGAGAAGACTGAGAAGTTAGGGAGACTAAGTGACTGGACTCAGGCAACTTGGCCAGGGGATGCTCCTCTAAAAGGCATACACATATGTGCAGAGAAAGGGGCTAGCTAGTGAAAGATGCTTTCTCCTTAAGGTTCTACGGCCACTTTGAGGCAGGCCGGGGCATGGATTGCATGATGCTCTAGACAGTGATTCACAGCTGGCAGGCAGAGCAACCCCCTTACTCTACCTGGAAAACCTAGTTGACTGAGGAGAGGAGGGAAAGCAGCCTACGGTTGCAGTATAACAAGGCTCCTCTTCCAAACATCATCTGTTGGAAATGTTGAGGTTTTAGAACAAGTTTAGCATCTACATTTTAAATTTACAGCTTTTGCAATAATTGTTTTTGGATTACACTGTAAACTCATTTAAGTGGCCCAGCATAACTGGACTTCAATTCACAGGATCTGACATTTCTTAAAATGAATGGAAGGAGTACTTCTCTGCATTTAGTATCTTTTACGATGATTCTGAATAAAAGATGCACCTTGAAACGCTCATGTTTGGCGTAGCCAGGGGGAAGACTGCTTAGTCATGCATCCCAGAAAATTGAAAGGGCATTATGAAGTTGAGTGTGACTTGCTGGCACTGGTTTGAAGTACACCAGTGCTACTGAGCCATGAGGACAGAAATGTGACATGGAAGCCAGTCGACCCTTCAAAATTGTAACTGGGTCGTGGACACAGGCAGTGGTCTGTGGTGGGCTGAACAGACCTTCGCCTTACTTGATGTCTCCGCCCTGATAAAGAAACATAAACACTGTGAACTGATTTGCACAACATGTTTATCATGGTAGGCTGACTCATTCAACTGAAGGATTGAGTCCCTATGGTAACTTGAAGTTTTAAACTTATGAATTGATACTTTTAAATGAAAACTTAATTTTGGTTTGATTACCTTGTTACTTTTGAAATTAAGATGTGATGTTTTTGTGACACCTAAAATGCAAAATGAAAACACTGATAACTCTAGCAAGGAGCACACCACCGTCCACCCTGCAGGAGTCACGGACACTTAGAAGAGGATTAATCCCAGGACTGAGACAGGAAATGCTAAGAAAAGCCATGGACATTCTGTTCTACAAAGAAGATTTCAAAAAATAATATGATGAGGTCAAAAGGACGAAGGACAACCAGAAGGGCACCCCATTGGTCAAAAGTAGGATAATTTAAGCATCAAAAATGCGAAAGACTAAAACATATCAATCACATAGAAGCTCATGAAAACATCCCAAAACAAACAAAAACAACCAGACTTCCAGCCCTGTATTCTAAAAGTTGACATAGGATCAAACATTTATTTTTTCTCTATAATCCTTAATTTCAGGGTACACAAATACTTGATGGGAGATATTTCTCTTTATAGATAAATACAAGGCAGTTAAATGTAGAAGGAATCAGAATTAGTGAAATGATGGATTCAGGCCACAAAGAGGCTAAAATCATTACAGGAAAGGTTGATGGAGTCAGATCAGGCCTGATACAGGAACTTGCTCATCAGTCTTCATCGCCAAAGGGGACAACCAGACATCAGACTGCATCACAGAGCAAATACACAGCTTATGAAACCTCACTGCTGAATCCAAGCAAGCCTCTGGATATAGCTCTCAATTCAACAGGAAACAAGGCAAGTAGAGGAAGAAATTAGTCAACAATCAACAATGCGGAACATTCTACAAGGCATTTCCTCTAATTATTCCCATAAATTAATGACATGAAAACCAGGTAAGGGTGGGCAGTTATAGACATCAGGGGCTTATGTGGTATGGTAGACAGTAGCCAAAGGTAGCATGCACTGTTTGGATTCTGATGAACAAATCAATGAATAATTTTTGAGCCACTGTAGGAAGCTGCTATAACTTAATATGCCACTGTAGGAAGTCTAGAATATAGTCCAGATATTAAATGGCAGGGAGCAATTGTTAATTTTACTAGTTGCAATAATGGATTGATGAAATAGGAAAATCATTTATTGGTTTTAAGTGCATACTGAAGTACTTAGGATAAAATATGATAGCTTAGATTTCTCTAGAAACACTCTAGTAAAAAATGGGGTGGGGGAGAAAGAATAGATGAAACATGACTGGAAAATTATGGTAATTTTCATGCCAAATAGAGGGACTCGTGTGGATCCATTACACAATTCTTTCAACTCTTCTGTGTTCAGAATTTTCCATAATAAAAGTTAAAAACAGTAGGGTTATTAGGAGATATTATTTCATGCAAACATCAGATCCCAAAATATCAGTTCAACCCACAAATAGTGTGAATTATATGCCAGAGACCGTGGGAGTCATCTGGGAGAGAAATGTTTTTTTCTGAGATAGGATAGAAAGTACATAAAAGCACAATTTCTTTTGAAGGAGTTCAACAGCCAGAGAGCATCAAAATAAAGTTAGGTTTTCTCACTGGAGCAGCATGAGAAGCTGCACACCAGAGGAACCAAGAGGCATCCATAGCCAAACAAAGGGAAAGAGAGGGTTCTCAGAGGATTGGGGGAGGGTGGAGGTAAGTACCATGCAATGAAACTGCTCTGGAGAGACTCAAGCACAGGGAATTTGTATGTCATGTAACACCAAGCCTGGCCTGAGCATCAGATTCAGGATCCTCAAAGCTACAAAATGAAATGTTCTGTCCTAAATTTCCATATCAGCAATCTGGTCAGATATTGAGACTAGTTCTTAAGTCAAAATGTACCAGGTGGCTCAGATCCTGCAGACAGTAGCAGGATCCCCCATTTTGTTGATCTGATTTCATACAGCACAAGTTTTGTGGCACCGTTTTCTATGCTAATCACAAAAGCCTCTGTCACAGGCCGCAGGGGAATCCCTGCATGTACTGAGCAGCAGGTCGTGTTCTTGCCCACAGTCCAGTCCTGATGTGCACCGGAGCTGTGTAACTCAGGATGGAAGGCTACACATGTACCCATGTCACAACAGCACCCAGTATCTGCAGACCACTGGCCACTGCCCAGGCACTTGGCCGAACAGCTTTCAAGGCGTCTCATGCTAGCTACCCCCTACACGCTGTATCCAGACTCCTAATGGATCTGGATGCATTTCCAGTTTGGGAAATACCGCCTTCGAATGCTGATTTGCCTAGTTCACTGCCAAACAGCCAAGCCGCCTCCCTGGATTTGCACGTCATCCAGCACGTGTAGCTTTTTCAGAGGGAACTATCACTATCTTGTTTTCTGAGAATTCACTCAAATATAATGAATTCTGCTCCCTCCTAGTTTTTTGTCCACCTGAAAAATATTTACCAAGTGTCCACATGCCCCCAAATGATGGAAGATTTGGAAGGATACTTGTCTTCAAGGTTCTCCCCGTCCCCACAGTAGGCATCTCTCTTCATCCCAGGGCAGTGTTTGCACTCTCCACTCTTCTGTCTAGGTCTGGTTCAGGCCAAGAGGAATGTAGGGAACATGGCCTCTGTTTAGTTCATGAAGAACTGCAATCATGCACCCCCCCACCCACCCACTTTCCTCTGGGAACAAGGATTTCAACTGCCACAGCCCAATAGATTTTGTAAACTTTGCTGCCCCCTAGAGTCAGGCAGAAGGAATATCAGTTCTGTTTTGCTGCTTCAAGGATTATGCTTGCAAGTTTTTTTCACCCATTTTTATTTGGTTTATTTTTGAAAGCTAACATAGCAAGATCATGCCTTATTCAAAGCTGTCAAATATACAGTACCGAGAGCTCTCAGCCTTGATATGAGCGTTCACTCCACTTTTGCTTGCACAGGTAGACATTAAAATTCAGAGGCATGAAAATTCACTTTATAAGGACTGGCTTTTTGACAGAGCTTGCCAAGTTCACTTCTATTGGTGAAACCATCAACCCTGTATCTAGTAGCCTAATTACTTCCATGCAGATTTTCAGGAAATTTTTATTTTGTTTTCTTTTTGAACAGTGACAGACGTAGGCCTAGGCTCCTTTTTGGGACTTCCGCTTTTGCTTTGTGTGGATCATTACAGCCATGGACAGTGTGCCCACAGACCCTCCTCTCTTCCTTCTAAAACTCAGCCTACAAATAGCTCCAAGCAGCCTCTTTCCCATCCCAGAGTCTCTTGCGAGCTTCTGGGGTGCCTGTGGGCTCCGCACTCTCACCTGCTCTTACCTATTTGTGTCACCCAACCCCTAGTCCTGTAGCAGGGGCTCCTTCCTGGCCTGGAGCTACAGAATCGAGTGTTGGGGTTATGAATAAATGGAGTAGGCAGCGGAGACCACAGGAGGCCAACGCTCAGCAGAGGCTGTGACTAGAACTGCAGAGGGAAGAGCATCTGATTCGGATGAAAGCAACCAGGAGAAAAGGTCACCCTGGATCAGAACTCAATGACAGAGCAGGTAAGACTGCTCCAGGCAGCATTTTTACTTCACAGCATTTCTAACAGAAGCCTCTCTCTCTCTCTCTTTTAACTGTGAGCTGTTAACTTCCACCATGGTTCAGGGATGACCATGGGGAGTTCACCAGTGCACTGAGAGGGACAGCCCTTGCTGCCTGGTAGGGAATCAGAGCTCACACAAGACAAAACTGGCACTGGGCTGGATTTCATCAGGAAGGAAATGTGAAAGGGGTTCCAAGGCCTGACATGATCCCAAGCAGACTTTGGGCCCAATGTCAAGAACACTGGTTTTAGGAAGTCTAATTGCTGTGAAAAAGGGCCAATCAGCTAACTGCTCCAGTTTCAGAGACTGAGACTCCTTTCTGGTCAAACTCTGAGCCAGTGCCAAGGTCATCTGGGAACACGACTCCTCAGAAGCTGTGGCCCCTCTCTCCTGACCCTCTCTGCAACCACAGCATACTTATATAAGGGAGCTCACATGGTCTCCATTTCCTATTCTGCAGAAAGAGACCCAAAGCCAGAGTGAAGCACACAGCACGATGGGGTGGAAATTCAGACACACAGCTAGCTGGCGCAGTGCGTGCTCACTGTACAAGCATTTCCTAAGCATGCTTTACACGTTAACTAGTTTAATCCTTGGTTCAATTGTGTCCCTTCAAAAAATTCCTCTCCTAGTATATGTGAATGTGACTTTATTTGACAATGGGTTGTACACACTTAATAAAGTCAAGATGAACTCATTAGGGTGTCTTAATCCAATATGGCTGGATCCTTGTAAGAGGAAAATGTGAACACAGCCATACAGCGAGACTGTGTGTGCACCAGACACGTGGACAAAGGGCTGTGCGTAGCCAGGGACTCACAGACACAGATGGAAGACAGCCATGTGAAGATGGGGCAGGTCAACTCTGCTGCCACTAACCAAGGCATAACTGGAGCCACCAGAAGAGGGCCCAGGGAGGAAGAAGGCCCTCCTGAGGAGGAAGGCCCTCCAAGGGAGCACCCTTTCTAGCGTTGTGTTTTCCATTTTTCCTTCTCCTCATGATGTATCAATTCAACTGACAAAAATATAAAATTCCTTCTTTGCATTTGTTAGAAAATGAAAGACTAAAGACAATGTTTTCATTTAACAGAACTATTACAAATGAAAGATTCAAAATAACATGTATTCATTATATTCCTTTATTGTACTTGATCAATTCTGTTTGATGTATAAAAATTACTATGACACTAGTAATAAATTAAGTTTTCCACCAGTAAAATTACACATAGTATCAGGAAAACCTCTGAGCCTTCTCAGATCACCAGTCTATAAACATGATTCTGGAAAATGGCTAATTCACAAATTATCTTCTTAAACTGTGTCCCTTAAAAGCAGTTCTTTCACTATCTGAGTCATGAAGCCAGTGTTCCTCCTTGTTACCAATGAACAGTGGAGTTTTGAGAGAAAAGCTTTCTTTGTAAATATTCTACCAGTTCTTGTCTGGACTTTAGCACCTCAATCTCATGATAGGGGACCTGGGAAGGAAGCACAATGACATGGTCATGGGACGCCACAGTCCCAGATGGTCCTCATTTACCACACCTGGCTTCTCATACCCTCCCCCACACAGGAGTCCACTAGGAGGGCAAAGGCCACAGTGGCCTTTCCTCCCGTGTGCCCATGCTTAGGGCAGTGCTGGCACTGGCAAGGGACGTGGGAAAGACACACTGGATAAACAAGTGGGGTCTCCATGTAAGAAAACCTCTCATCAGCAGCTCACAATCCAGGACCAAGTTAAAACCCACAATGCCTTCCAAAAGTAAGCAGGAGACTGGGAGTAAGGGGAGGGTCTGGGGAGAGGAGAGAAGTGGGAAGGGTCTGGGGAGGGGAGGGCAGGAGGGGAAGGCCTGGGGAGGGGGCAGAGGGAGGGGAGGGCCTGGGGAGGGCAGAGAGGTAGGGAGAGAGGGAGGGGAGGGCCTGGGATGGAAGCGAGAGGTGAAGAGAACTGGAAACTGTGCCTGGTTGCGGGCAGACTGTGGAGGGTTGAGTGCAAAGTTAGAGAGTAATTTTCACTTTATCCTGTGAGCAGTGAAGAAACAATGAAGGTTTTCTTCACACACGGCCATGATTAGTTTTAACAAATCACCTGTGGATATGTAAGACGCAGTGGAAAAGTGACCAAATAAGAAACTAGAGAGATCAGGGACACTCATTTATATTCCCCAAGGATTCCTCCCAAGAGACCCTCTTACATAATCTACATCGAAAACACAAGGGTCTTAACCATTAGGTTGGGTGGGGAGCCTGGTCCTAATGGGTCACCTTGTCCATTTTTATTCATTAAATCAGAGAGAAATTAAAATAAGACATTCTAAGATTTAATAGTCTTAAAAGCAGAGTCAAGCATAGCTTATGAAGAATATATATGATCCCTACTTTTGAAAAATCAGTGCTTTGAAATTCTATTTCAAAATAAAGTACAAAGAGATTTAAGACTAATCAACAAAATCATAAAATTTAAACTAGACATTAATATTCTTGGTCCACTGTTCTTTCAGACCACTTAGTACTGGCAAAATTAACTAAAATAGAGTGGGTCTGAAAAACCCTTGAGGAGACAACGCCAGGAAGGCCTTGAAAATGAACCTGAACCTCGCTTAAGTTACAGATGTAAGTGACACTTAACCTGGGCCATTCCTTGTTTATGCATGAACAGAGAAAAGAGAACTACAGCTCAAACCTTTCACAGCATGCCAGGAATTCACATAACTTGGGATTTTCCAGCAAAACAGATCAAGCAGGGCAACTGCATACCTGTAACCAACTGACACTTTTTTCGTTTGGCTTTACTATGTTCACCCTATAAAGCCCTGGTCATGTTCCCTGAGGGAACTCCAATCCATTCTGGTTTGGTGCTATCTGATTCAAGAATTGCTATGTACTCAAGTAATTGTACTGTGAAGGTACAATTAGAAAATTTTCCCAGAAAAAAAGCAAATTTGAATTCGGAATTGTTTCTGGAGAAAAACAATAGATGACACCATACCTGAACAACTTGGTAACCCAATAATCGTAGATGTCTTTGTTTAATCGCTTCTCTTCCTAGTAAGTGTTTGCTATTAGAGCAAAATCTTTTTGGACCATCAATGCACAGTGCTACTCTGAGAAATCAGAGAGGAGAAAAACTCAATTTGCAAAACAATTAAAAATATATATTTGTAGTTATCAGAATTTACTTGGGATTTGACTAAAGTGATACTATTTTAAAATAAATCATGAATAGGTTACCTTTTAATCAGTTGGAAAAGTGTTCAATTTTATTAACATTTACAAAATATTACAAGGACTTTTCAACATGATATGTTGGGAAGAAGTATTTTAATTTCCAGAATCATGTCTATTTTTTTTCACGTTTTAAGGAAAATATCAGTGTATTAATGTTGACAAGTCTTCTAACATTAAAACCACAACTTCCTTTACCTTTTATGGATGTCTTCATCAACTGTGAATGGCAATACAAATCCCTCTTCGTCTAACTTAATTTCAACATCTGGTGAGAGAAGAAAGGGAAAGTTCTTCTGTGATACCCTCACAAGTACTGTGCTCCTGCACCCCTCTGCTCTGCTGCTTCTTCCCACACTGCATTTATCAACAGGCTAAAGGCTGCAAAGTAGTGACCACAACCAACTGTGGTGAGAATTTTAATTTAATCTGCTCTGTGATCAACTAAGTCAGCCGTAAATTAAAGGCTCAACCACACTGAAGCAAGGGTGGGTTCTCAAGTGATCTGTGCATGACGAGAAGCCGGCGTACTTTCCTTTCCCCTTATAACAAGTGGCAGGATCGTTCACTGCAGCAAAGGAAACCCTGAGAGCTGAGGAGTTAAGACACTGCACCTCAGAACTTTCTGCCGGGGCCTGCACTGCCTCCACGCAGAAGCCTCCTGTGCTCTGGCATGTGGTTCTGGAACATGAACAGACCGCCCCTCCTCCCCTCTGAAAGGCTGCTGTTGCTTTTGTAAAAAGAGCCCAGTGAAGAAGGTGTGGAGTGAGGTGTGATCATTGGAAAACTGTGAACTGCTCTTCTTCATGTGATTTTCTCTCACTTGTCAATTTAGAAGAACTGTCAGGGCACAAGGACTTGGATTCTCTAGTAAGTAATATCCAATAGTACTCGCTACAGTAAGAAATATTTATATTAGCACTTCCAATCTGGTAGCCATAAGCCACATGTGGCTACCAAGCACTTGAAGTGTGGCTAGTGTGACTGAAAAATTTGAGATTTTAGCTTTTTTAAAGATTAAATCTCCACATACTAATGGCTACTGTATTGAGCAGCACGAGCCTAGATTGTAACAGCTGCTAACAATTACTGAGCATTCGCTCTGCTCCAGGGATTATAACCTCATTTAGTCTTTCAACAGATCTTTGGGGTCACTATTCTCTCACTTTACAGATGAAGCAATAAGCAGAAAAAGGTTAAAATACTCTGCCTAAAACATTCTGCTACTATGTGGCTAACATGGGAGACTCAAACCCAGATGGTCTTGCCTCCCTAACCCTATTGCTGACCCCTGCTTCAGGGAAGGGGCATTTCCATTTTGCATTTCCAGAGATCTTTTATGGCTACTAAGTCCTACAGATCCCCAAAGAGGATGAATGCTTCCGTTCAAAACAAGAGAACTCCATGCACTACTTACCTATTGTGTAACAATAGGGTGTTAATACTTTTGAAGCAAAATATGATCTTGCTCCTAAAAGGTCAATCAATCCAATCATCACAGATTTATAAAGCTGAAAATCCACAGGCATCTCCAGGGAACAGCATGGAGTAAGAAATGATTTCACTTGGTATTTAGGAAGTAGTTTTGGACCCTAAAAATCATACATGCAAATATGAGAAAGAAAAACAAGATATAAATCAGATAATAAACTGAAGGCTACTTGGACATAATAGTTTGATATACAATTACTTTATTGGGGAATGATATTTTTCCCAGGACTCAGGGCACATATTTTTCTTGAAATGACAATGCATAATTCTTGTTACAATTCAAAATACCTTTCAAATGTGTTTAAATAGTCTCACTGGTCACTATAAACTGAGATGGTAGGGAGGCAGGGAGGCAAAGAGGAAAGGAGACGAAACAATAATGCTCACAGTTCAAAGACATCTTTGGAGCTCCTAGAATTGCTTTGTGGGCCTTAAGTACTCACTTCATGTTTTTAACAATGGAAAATGAGATAAAAGTGACATTTTTAACTTAGTAAGGAAAGGATAATGATGTAATAAATGCTGGTCCACGTGAAATGAACAAAGTTAAACTATTCTCCATCACAAACCACAGCACATCCCAGGCTATAAGACAGTGACCACAGTTAGGTGTCCTTGAACACTGGCAGGACAGAAGAGCTTAAGTGTACTTCACACACACACACACACACGCCTGCACAAATATGTGATAACACATGTTGATTAGATAATACTTATGCTAATAGACATTATGGAATGGCTAAATATGTGCGTATTTCAAAACAACATGAATAAGATACGTACGTTTTTGTCAATTAAAAGACCTAAATAAAAATAAATAAATTCCAGGTGTATTGATGATATAAGGAAAATCTTATTTTTAAAAATTAGTAAAACATTTATGTTGACTTAGTAGTGGTGAATATTTGGGGGGGGGGGCAATGGGGATTGAACTCAGGGGCACTCGACCACTGAGCCACATCCCCAGCCCTATTTTGTATTTTATTTAGAGACAGGGTCTCACTGAGTTGCTTAGTGCCTTGCTTTTGCTGAGGCTGGCTTTGAACTCGCAATCCTGCCTTAGCCTCCTGAGCCACTGGGATTGTAGGTGAGTACCACTGCACTGGCTAGTAGTGGTGAATATTCTTAAATAAAATAGGAAATCCAGAAGTAACAAAAGACAAACTTGACTATCAAAAACTTCTGTACAGCAAAATGACAGCATGACAATATTGAATTTAAAACATTAACAATAAAATATTACAAACCAGGAGAAAGTATGTGCAACATATATAAGAAACAACTATTTTATAAGTCATTAAGAAAAGACAGGGCTGCGGCTGTGGCTCAGTGGTAGAGCGCTTGCCTTGCATGCGTGAGTCACTAGGTTCGATCCTCAGCACCACATAAAAAATAAATAAATAAAATAAAGATATTGCGTCCAGCTACAACTAAAAAAAATTAAAAAAAAAAAAAGAAAAGACAAACAAGTAAAGGTGCAGAAACATAAATCACAGAACATATAAATGGCTAACAGACATTTGGAAATGGGCTCGACTTCATTACAGTTCATTAAAATGCAATCTGAACTTTTGACACAACAGCAGCAGAGACTAAAGCAACTAGCGCTGCTGAAGTGGGGGAGACAGGCCCCCTCTTTTCAGTGCTGGGGAAACAGGACATCTACGAGCAATAGTGAAAAAAATCTGTCAGGATCAATCCAAAATAAATTCTAGGAATCTAGTTTACAGACCGAAAGAACAAAAGGTTAAGACAGACAACAATATTTACTACAATGTGTTGACCGAGCTAAAAGCATTTGTCCTATATGGATGGGACTCCAGCAATGCCCTCAATATACTGGGCACAAAAACAAATCATATTTTGTTGAGTTAGGCCCCTCCCATAAAGAGAGAAAAACTAAATGGTGTTTATGTATTTGTATACATTTGGGTGCAGAAACTGCAGTTAACATTGTTCCTTCAGGGATGGGAGAAGATGGGGGTGACTATAACTCATCTTTAAGTATATATGTGCTAAGCTATTTTTAAAGGAAACAGTGGTGTTTTTCCAACCTTATCCATTATTCCCCAAATCAGACTTTTTTTTTTTTTTAATATTTTCTTAGTTGTAGATGGACACAATATCTTTATTTATTTATGTGGTGCTGAGGATAGAACCCAGTGCCTCATGCATGCGAGGCAAGCGCTCTACCCCTGAGCTACAATCCCAGCCCCCTAAATCAGACTTTCTAACAGTGCGTTTAAGAGTATGGAGGACCAGGCAGGGGATAGGCAAGCCTGGTGATCCCGTTCTCATCCCACACAAGGCATGTGTCAGTCATGGGGACAATCCATCTGAAGCACGTTCCAGAGGAGAGCAAACATTTCTGACTTGGCTTGAAAATGTACTCAGAAATAATCTAGGATCTGTTCAGTCCAAAGATTCACACTTTGATAACACACAGCTACGGGAAGTGCCAAGATCCTCTAGAAGCCGCAGTCTGGGAGACCATGCCCACAGCACTTGATAAGACTTGCCGGCAACCCTGCTGGCAATCCCATGGTCTTTCCAGGATGAGGCACAGAAATGGGGCTGACTGATCAAAGAAAAGTCGAGTCAGTGGCACCTAACACCAGATAAGTCAAAGTTCTGCTTCTTAATGAGGTTACTGAGAGAGACCTAAAGTGAAGGAACTTTAAAGGAAACTGGCCCCATAAGGAAATAAGGCTGCACGGTTCCTGGCCGTGCTTTTTTTTACCTTATAGAAAGGGCACTCGAGGACTGAGGTTAGGAACAGTTGGGTCAGTTGTGCCTTACTCAATCTGTCCAAATGCGACTCTTCACCTACAATAAAAAGCACCTCTGTCATTGTTCAGCTTGAATTCGGGTAGGGTAGTGAGAGAGCAAACATTATGAATAGAAGACATTATACTCATGACTTTTCAAATGACTCTAGGGAATGAACTTGTCAAAATTAATAATGTCCTCTTCTTGCCATCAATGAAATGGACTTCCAAGAACCTAAGCTCTTAGCTACAGATTATAAATACAGGGGACAAAATATATTTGGAGAATTAGCAGAAGTATTCTTTTAATGACAGAGATAGAGGAATTTGACATATTTGGTTTCCTTGAATTAAGATGAACAGTACCATCTCCTTAAAAAAAAAAGCTGCTACTCATCAAAGGTTCTGACACTGGAGTGATTTTTACCACTGCCATTCCATGTTCCCCAGCAATGCTGCAGTACCCCAGCCAGGCAGCACTCAGGTTTATCTGAGGCTGCTTTCCTCCCTTTGTACAATGTACAAGCTCTCTTTAGCTCTGTGTTTACATTAGCATTCACAACTTCCAATCTCACTTTCAAAGGACTCTGGAAGAAAAAAATGAAGGCAGAGCATTGCTGTGTAAGTGGTCCCTAGGAAACCTGAAAACATCACAAGTTCAAAGGTTAGTTATATTCAAGCGTCAGAAAGTATAACCAATTCACCTTGTAGCTTTTGAAGGAAAAAAGGGTTGAATATTTTTTCCATGAAGTTGACTGGATGGCATTCAATCAGCGAACACGAATGGAGAAGTCTCAATAATGTTTTGGGTGGAAAACAATTGAAATGAGTTAACAGCAAATGTTCAAGCTTCCTAAATAAAGCAGGTGCATTGGGTGGCAAATAATTGAGTTTCCCAAATGGCTCAATTAATTCAGAAATCTGACTAGGTGATAATTTTTCTGATTGGCAAACAAAAGTTGCTGCCACTGTGTTGAGGATGGGTTTTGAAAGAATCAGCTTTCTACTGCAGTACTCCATGACTTTGCTGACAACCTCAGCATCCAAGGTGAGAGAGAATGCAGCTATGTGCTGTTCTAGGGCTTTGACAAAAAACCTGTCACTGAGTCCAAAATATATGAAAGCCTCTATCACATTCCTGAGCTCTTTATTAGTGAAGCGGGGAATGTGCCTCACAACATATTTACCCAATTTTATAACCAGAGGAAGTGCATGAGCTTGATCTAGAACCACCAGAGCAGTAAGCATTTGGCTAATGGATTTAGGACTCAGGTAGGAAACTATTGAAAGGGAAAAGTCATTTATTGTATTTAAAAATGTTTGGTGTTGGTCTACATTTTGAGCACATGCCTGCAATATTCTATAAAGGGCCACAATATCCTCTGGGGTAAATGCTTCCAATTTTTCACCTTGCAGTTGACAAATAATCAGTTCTAGTGTCACACACCCTGGGCCTTGCAGTCTAATCAGACTTTCCCCGAGAACACAAAGATCATGCACTTCCAAGGCACCTCTTTTGACACGATTCTGGCATTCTGCCACAAGATTCAGTATCAAGCTACTTTGAATATCCACATGCAACAAAACCAGAGCTTGCAAAACAGTCACCAAACCAGAGTTTGACAGCTGGGAGGGTTCCCGTTCAAATCGAAAGCATAAAGCTTGAAAGACGCTATTCTCTAGTATTTCTTGGGGCAGCCTTTGATCAACACCTTTTTCCTCCACTTCACAAATCCGTTGTAAAGCTCCTGCAGCCACAGCATCAGGCAGAGTTTCCAGTGTGCTTATAAAACTCAACACCTCTTCTGATGAGGTGAATTCATTTAGTCTCCTATAAAGTATCTGTTCGTTCTCATTTTTAAGATTTTGTTCAAGCCTGTTCCGGTCATGTCCCTGAGAGGACGCTGGCTCACCAACTGGATGAAGTTCATTTCCATTTTGTGAATGGAACTTTTTACAGCAGGCATGATGAAACTGGATCCTGAAAGGCTCAGAGTGGACTGAATGGAACCAAGGATGCAGATGCTCTTTGGCTACCTTGTGAATATAATTTATAGGGTGATTTTTCAGAACAGCCAGAGCTCCGTGTATCCGAAAATCAGATAAATGGCAGAAGTTCCTCCGCAAGGTGATTAAAGCCATGCCATGTGATTTTCAACTCGTGGGGACTTGTAAAATAAAAAGACAAGGTCAAATACAAGGAGCATGACTCACTCTACATCTATGTCTATGAAACGAAGAATGGGTACCCCAAAATAGGGATTAACAAAAATTTCCCACTAGGATATAAGCACCAGAAAGGCAAGTCTCTGTGTCCTAGAGCCTAGGAAAGTAACTGCATCTAACAAAACTAATTGCTATCACTTGGCAGGCATGGCTCTAGGTGCTTTATAAGTGTACTCACTTAACAAATTATGTACTTTTGTCATCTGATAGCCAAGGAAGAAAGTGAAGCACAGAAAAGTTACTGTGCCCAGTTTACACCGCTAGTGTTAAGGGGGAGGGCCACCTTGCAGCTAGACTGCAGGTGGCTGTCAATTTTTTTTTTCCTTTTTCTTTTTCCCTTCCACTTTTCCTCCTCCCTAACAATAGGAGAAACAAGAGTAACACTTTTCCTGTCCCAGACTAAGCAATCCGATCCGCCACTGCCTGGAAGAACATTATCGCTCACAAGAATAAGCAAACTCCAGACCTGGGAACTGGAGCAACGGCCCTCTCTAAGACACCTGCTGGACATTAAGTGATTATACCTACTGACAGCACTTGGATCCAAGCCCTTGTGTTCCTCTTTTAAAAGCCCTGTGCTGCCCCTGGCAGCGGGAATCACAGCCTCCGGGCAGGGCACGAGTCCTCCGTGCTCCTCCTTTGCTAGTAAAGCAATGGAATTCCTTTCCTTTTCTCAAAACCCGTCTTCTTTGGATCGGCAACGGGGCCGGGGCCAGCTGGGAGTCCAGCTGAGAAGCGCTCCCAGCCGCGCCTCCGCCGCGCTGCTCCAGGGCAGGGATGTGCGGCCCGCGGCAGAGCAGTTCAAACCCGGCGGGCCCACTCGGTAGGAGGGCCCGGCCAGGACGCGCGGCTCTGCTGTGCGGGTGCGTTCCGCGGCGTACTCAGGCGGTCAGGCCCGCGGAGCGGCGAGGGCTACCTTGGCAACCGGAGGAAAACAGTAAAGCAGCCACTGAGGGAGGCCAACGAGGGGCCGGGAACTAGGGACCCGACCGCAGGCGGCAGGCGGGCCGGGAGCCGGGTACGCGTCCTCCCGCGAAGAAAGGACCCCACCGGCCTACGCCCGAACCCGGCGCCGCGAGGCCTGTGGTTTTACTCCGGTGGGCGCCGCACAACAAGGGCTAGCGGGCCAGGACTGCGCACCGCCGGCCCAGCAGCGCGGGCGTAGCACCCGCGTGGACACTTACCTGGCACCGCCCGTACCGCGCTACAGGCAGCTGCGGAGGCTGGACCCTCGTGGGCTCCCGTACGCGAACACAGCGACGGAAAGGTGCAGCTTAGCGCATGCGCGGACTGCAGAACTGGCCCAGTACCGCCTACACCCAAAGTTCTGTGATTGGCTCAAGTCCCCTCTGGAGTTTCCTATTGGTCACGAGTACCGAGCATGCGCACTTAGGCTGCACACCGGCGCTAGTATTGGCGAACGCTGGGTTTCGCAAACCGGGGTCCTGAGTCCCAGGTGAGCACCCTGGCCGCAGCGGTTCTCCGCTGCAGCTGAGCTGGGAAGCAGCGGAGGCCATCGGGGATTTGCTCGCGTGGTCCCCTGGCGGCGGGGCGCCAGCTCCGAGATCGGCTCGGGTACCCGGGGACGCGGTGTCGGCCTCCTGCCCCCGGGTCGCCGGGGCTGGAGCCTCGCAGCGCCTGTGGTTCTGGACGCTGTCCAGCTGCCGGGGAGGGGCGTGTCGGGAATGTCCGCAGGGCGCCGGGGGCGCGGGCTGGGGCCACGGAGGTTTCCCGGGCGGCCTGGGCTCCACACCGCACCTTCGCCGTGCTCGATGAGCCTTGCACGTGTGGAGACTCCCGGAATAAGCTTCGCTGTTCATTCACTTACTAAGCACCTTGCGTGCCAGGGCTGTTCGGTTCCCAAGGATCCTTTACTCTTAATGTGAAAGGTTTTTTGTTTGAGGTTTAGATAAGCCAGAGGAGCATGCCACTACAGGTGGTGTGTTCACCCAAGGCCAGTGTTTGGATTTGGATTTTATTTTTGTCTACAAATTGACAAGGGTTAGCCACCAGTTAAGAATGAAAAAAGTGTGTGTGTGTTTTTATTTACCCCTGGTTGACTCTTCCGTGGGAGAGAAAGTTTGTATGGAAATATTTTTACTTTGCATTACCATAGGCACTTGTGATATTAAGATAACAGTGAATACTTTGACGAAAAGATACGTGAGACTTTTCTAAGTGATATTATGGTTTAAGCATCGCAGAGGTACTTTGTGTATGTCACATTCTTTATCAGGTACGTAGTACATAACTTTAAGGACCAGGGAGCTAAGATTCAGAACATTTAAGTAGCTTGCCTACAAGTGTTCACATCTGAATGACAGTTTTGGTGCTCAAAAGTAGCTTGACCTTATAATCTGATTTCTGAACCGTGGAATTACAACTTTAGTCTTGTATTCTCCTTAATTTGATAAATTCTCTCTAATTTAAGTTTTATTTAAAATCAACACAAAGAAACAAATTTAGAAAAGACTTTCATATTGAGTGAATATTGTTGCATTCCCTTATGAAGATTGAGGTAGAATTAATACCTTCAGGTTGTTCTGCTTCATTGAGAAAAAAAAATCTTTTTCCTGCTTCTCTTTTTCAGTGTCCCTGTCATAGTTACAGCACAAGCCTTGAGAGATGAGAAGGTTTTTATTATTATATGCTACACAGCGGGGACAGGCAAAAGCCATAGCAGAAGAAATAAGTGAGCAGGCTGTGGCACATGGGTTTTCTGCCGATCTCCACTGCATTAGTGAGTCGGATAAGGTAAGAACTGGCTAGTGGACTTCACTGTATTTTATGTTTTCAAGTAACTTCGTTGGGAAGTGGTTTATTAAACAAAGAAAGTTGCTCTATACCACCTGGATCTTTTTAACAGAAATTTATTTTATTAACTATTGTTAAATTTTCACCAGCCTTTTTTTTTTTTTAAACAGAGGAATACATATAAGTTAGAGTAAATGATCTCAGACTGAAAAAAGCAGCTACTTCTTCAACTACAAATGGTAGCAGTAGCATTTGCCTTATTTATACCTGTGGTGGTGTGAGAACAAATGAGATGTGTGTATTTGCTTGCCTGTTTGGGCCTTCCACCTCATGAACCTCAGAATCCATTTTGATTCCCCCAAAAGAACTTGCGATTCATGTTAGAGTTCTTTCAGATGAAGAACCACCTAGATTCTTTTGTGAAGTAGAATTTCAAGTAATGGTGTAAGGGTCTGGGAAAAACCCAGCCGCTTAAGGTTACGGACTCTTGTTTGTATATTTAGCCTTTGCTGAAATTCCTGCCTTATGATATAATACACTTTGTTCTTTCAGTCAGTCTGAGATCTCCTAATAGTATTGTTCCAGACAATTGAAGGTGATAACAGTTAGCAGGGGCTTTGTACTACCAAAGCATAGGTGAGCCCCTTTACGCTCGGGTTTACTTCAGTACTTGAGACCTAGCTTGCCAATGCCCTGTCACTCAAGTTCACAACCTCTGGCCTCTCATGTGAAGTTCATAATACTAGTCAGCAGAACAGGTGAATTATAAATTCAGCTTTTAGGAAGAGACTCGCCTGGTTTCTTTAGGCAGCACTGCCAGAGTGACTCCAGATGCCCTCATCCAAAGGGGGCTTCCTTTAGGAAGCCACTAGCCAGTAGTCGTTGTCATTCAGCAATAATGTAAGCTTATTTTGCTATGATGGATTATAACCTGAATCAGTTACTATGTACTAATAGAATTGTAAATGAGCCCTAATTGGGTCCATTGGGTTGACTTCTCTAGCCAGGTCATGGTAGCTGTCTACTTTCTCATTCACAGCAGGCCTTATTAAGCTGAGTCTGCCTATAGAAACTATGTACAGAGTTGGACACAGAACTTGTGCAGTGTCTTGTGAGCATTTAGTGGCCTAGGGAAAGGTTAGCTCAAGTCCTTATCACAGGAGTGAAAAATAAAGTGAGACTGAGGGTTTCACTCAGCGGTAGAGAGCTTGTTTTGGATGCATTGGACCCTGGGATTGCTCTCTAGCACCACAAAATAGTGAATTCTTGATACCCATTAAATAACACGATCAGTGCATGGAGTCATCATAAGAAGAGAGAGTGGTCTACTTGAAGTACTTTAATTTACATTGGAATTAGAAGAAAGAAACTTGGTTTGTTAGAATTGGGATTGCTGATGAACTTAGGGTACCACTACTAGCAAGCTCTACTCCTTGAAGCCCTGGTGGAGTGAGTTGGTCTTGATAGCCAGGTCTCTAATGGCTGGGGGCTGCGCCTGGTGCCTGTGTACCTCTGTGCCTTTGTGTCATGTGTGGTACGGTTGACTGGGCTTATGTGTTACTGGAGATGTCAGAGCTGCTGTGTTTTCATTGTAGTCTGTCTGCTGGAATATTCTGTGGTGTTTAAATCATCGTTGTTTGCTGTCTGTTCAATATCTAAATCTACATCCCCTTTAGAAAATCTGCTTGCTTTTTTTACTTCATCATGAGAAGTTATTCCCACCCAATTAGTTGCCACTCCTGCTGGGCAGCTCCTCAGACCTTTTAGGCCGGTCACCTTGGCTCCTAGCTGGGATTATTTGCCTTGCAGATCAGAGCTCAAGTTTAACATTTGCCCCAGGGCACTATGGCAGAGAGGTTCTGATTGCACTTTTCTCTGATTTTCCTGAAAAGAAGGATTGCAGTAAATGGAAGCCTGTGATGGTGGGTCCCCTCTGGTGAGCTGTGGAGACCTGGACTTAACCTCATCATCAAAAACATGAGCATCAGCAAAACAAATGAGTGGCTGCCTTGAGAAATATCTTAGTTGCATAACTTGATTAAACAAGGGCACCTGGCACTGAGCATCGGGGACTGGTCACTCTGGTGTGCATCTCGAGTTACTTAGAAAAATAGAAAATTGAAAGAAAATGAAGGCTGGCAGAAAGTAGGACAATTGCCTTCTCGCTGGTGTGTTAAATGACAGGTGCATGTAGCATTGGGTCCCTGACTTGATATCTTGGTTTTGTAGTATGATCTAAAAACGGAAAGAGCGCCTCTTGTTGTCGTGGTTTCTACCACGGGCACTGGAGACCCACCTGACACAGCCCGAAAGTTTGTTAAAGAAATACAGGACAAGACACTGCCTGCTGATTTCCTTGCTCATCTGCGGTATGGATTATTGGGTAATGGACTATATTTTCTGCTCTTAGTATATAGTGCTATTATTGACTTCAACTCTGATATTTTATTATATTTCTCAAAACCATGATATATAATCTTACGAGTTTTGTCTTTATTTTTTGTATAAATATTGTACATATACAAAACATGTAAGTGTAAATAATGTGCTCCCATGTATGAGTGCTTCTTCAGTCTTTACCCCCCAGTAGCGTCTCTGGGGAGCCCCCCGAGCAGCTTTCTTAACCAAGGGTGCACATCAGATTCAGCTGGGAATTATTTTCAGAATGTTAGTGGCTGGGCCTCTCCCAAGACCTACTGAAACAGAATCCTTCATTGCTGTTTTATTGTTTAAAACAAAAGCAAGCCTCACAAAGCTGAGAGGTGATTCACTATCTTCCTAAGAACCCTTCCTTTAAGACAGTAGCTTTCCACTCCAGCTGCACATTGAGTTAGAGGAGTTCTTAATGATTCCTTTACTTGGGACATGTCCAGTAAATCTGTTTTCTGAGGTAGTGCTCTGGCGTTGGTGTTTTAAAAGCTCCCAGGCAATGCCTCCTAGGTAAGGAAAACTGGCCGGGGTGCTGGGGAACAGTTTAAACAAATGAATGGAAGGACCAGCGTGGGTGCTGCAGGCCCATATTTCTGGCTCCTGTTCAGTGTGTATCTTTGAGCGTTATTTTGGTGGGAGGGTGTTCAGCAAAGATAGATTGTGCTTTGATAAACAACTGATTAGAAACCTGAGACTAACCTTGGCCATGAACTGGCATGTTTAACATGAGAGTATTTAATACGAGAATATTTTCCAGTGTTTATAAATTTTTTAAACTGAAGTTTTTCCAGCTTCTGTTTTTAAAATCTAGCCCATGTTGCTTCGACATTTCCTCAGTGTCTTATAAACTCAGCACTGAAAGTTGTCCACTCATTCTGTTCAATGTTGGGCCCATGCATGGACCCAGCAACTTCTCATCCTGTCATTTGGAAAGAATGGGAGATAATTAAACAACTGAGGTCTTAAGCTTTCAATTTTTTTTTTTTTTTTTGGTACTGGAGATTGAACTCAGGAGCACTGGACCACTGAGCCACATCCCCAGCCCTATTTTGTGTTTTATGTAGAGACAGGGTCTCACTGAGTTGCTTAGCGCCTCGCCGTTGCTGAGGCTGGCTTTGAACTCGCAATCCTCCTGTCTCAGCCTCCCAAGTGCTGGGATTACAGGCGTGCACCACCGTGCCCAGCTTAAGTTTCAATTTTTAAATTCCAACTGAGTGTGAAAATTTTAGTTTTTTTCTTACCATGAAACAGAAGCAGTTCTTACTTTACCTAACAGACATTTTACAGCAGCTGCTATCTGCAGTGGATGTGCCTCTGTACTCTAGGTAAGGAGTCATAAATGCCAAAAAGGGCCAGATAGTAGGTATATATAGCCTTTGTGGGCCATAATGTTTCTATCACAGCCACTAGCCACCATTAGCAATATGTAAACAAACGGACTTGGCTGTGTTCCAGTAAAAACTTTATTGTAAAAAGGATGGTGGGTGGTATGTAGTTTTATTTAAAAAAGGATAGTGGAGGGGGGCTGTGGTTGGTAGACCCCAGCTTAGGATCAAACGTGTATAGATAACAGATGTTGTGGTTTTAAACCCTGTGTAATTCTTGGAACACTGGTATTTGTTTTATTTATAGTACTAGAGTATCTGGTACATTCATATTGTAAAATAGAAGAACATTTTCTATATGATTAGTATTACTCAAGAAAAATGAGGAAACATGAAACTATATACATCGTTTCTTGCCTCACCTATGACAATGTGAAATAGTTTTGTTTCCAGATTTCTTATTTGTTCTTTATATCTTTTCATCTTTGTGGACACTATTATCCACTTGGACTCTCTAGGTTTGGGTGATTCTGAATACACATACTTCTGTAATGGGGGGAAAGTAATCGATAAACGACTTCAAGAGCTTGGAGCCCGGCATTTCTACGACACTGGACATGCAGACGACTGTGTAGGGTAAGGGCGATTTGCTTCTGTTTACTCCAGTAAAGTCTTACTCATACATGCTGAAAGTTGGCCAGTTTATAAACATACTGTCTTTGGGGTTAGCATTCACACTTTGCCTTGAGGGTCTTTTTATAGTTTTAGCCTTTTCGAGTGCCAGGATCCAAGAGGGCTTGCCAGGGTCTAGCTTTCCTGTTTTGCTGATATTCTGTGGGTGTGCATTCCTCTGTCTCTCTCATCCTTCTCAGTCTCTCTTAATGGAAAGAGTTATAAAAAGTACCCGAGCACAGTTGTCCTTATCTTGAAGTGTGATGGTATTTGTAAGGTCAGGGGGGCCTGGGCAGGTCAGGCATCACAGGAAGACACATCAGAGGGCCTTCAGCCTGGCTGCGTGGCCAGGCTCTGTCTCATTATCTTCATGGCCTTTGCCACCCTGCTAGTCAGAAATAGACATTCTCTTATTTTTGCTTTTGGTTTGTTTTGCAATGGGGTCTTGCTATGGTGCGCAGGCTGGTTTCAAATTCTCGGACGTGCGATCTCCTGCCTGGGCCGCCTCGGCAGCGGGACTCGAAGCACGTAGCACCAAGCCCAGTTTCATTCTTGTTTTTGCAACTAGCATCCACCCTGTGGCCGTCTTTCTGTTGGTCCCCACATCTTTATTCACGGGTAGCACAGGTGTTGTCACCTGTTGTCGGCTAGGTAACAGCGTGCATGCTTTTTTTTTTACTAGATGCCCGTGTTCAGTGAACTTTATTCACTGTATTAATAAATAATCTGTTTATGAGAAATGACAAATTAGCAAATGGCTTGCCTTCCTGCATAGGAGGAGGGCGGAGACGCCCCAGGTTTCCCCTTACCTGGCCCTTCCCGCTCACTTGCTTTATTTTCTGCTCTGTGACGCTGTAAATCAACATGTTCTTCATTGGGACAAAACGCTGTGACATTTCTTCAACTATTACTGTTACTTTTGTCCTTTTATTTTGAGCCTCTCCTCCCGCCAGGCCTCATTGACACTGAGCGTTGAGTTGTGTGCCAGGCTGTGTCAGGTGCTGATACAGTGCGTATGTTAGTCCTTTAGGTTCGGCACTCTCATGTCTTCAAAGACACTTCTTGTCTTTGTCCATTCATGGATTAAGTATTAAAATGTTTGAATGTATATCTCAGAAGTCTGCAAATCCAGATTTTATTTGCATTTTTCCTTTACCTAAAATTAAGATATTTTCCAGAAGCCATCCTTGCCTAATAAGTTACCACCACACTGAAGAAGTTGAAACGCAGGCTGAAGTCCAGACACCAGGTCGCAGCCTTGGCTCCCCACTGACTGGCTGCACCCTTGGTTGCTTAAACTTTTTGTGCTGAGGTTTCTTCTCTGTGCAATACTTAATAGTAGTATTTACTACGTTAGTTTATCAGATATTCAATGCACGTTAGCCTCTGGCATTAACTGTGCCAGCATAATGAACGCTGGCTTTCTTGATCATGGATGTTGTCATCTTAATATTTCTGAGTTGTGAGAATGATGTGTTACTGTTGAACCCAGAATTTTATGAACTTGCTTTCACAAAGGCTCCTGGGGGTAAATACAATGTATAGCCGAATTTTGAGCTGTGTGCTTGTGAACACCTAATAAAGACAAATTGTAACTTGAGTCCTGAGAAGTCAAGGGTCTGAAATGTGTCTTTCTTGATGGTTGTTTGTGAACTAGATTTCGATACCTCCATTTGGGTGGGAGGCTATGTAAAGAGGGTATTCCAATGTCCAGACGCAGTCTTCCTTATTTTACTTACCTTGGGGAAGGTGGGGAATGTTGTTGAGTTACACTTTGTTAGTAATAACTAGGTCACCACACTTTAAGAATTTATTTGTGATTAATTCAACTTTCCTAAAGGATGATTTCTTTGAGACTAACCTCCCCGGATATTACCAAAAAATTATTCAGAACTGATAGGTTTGAATGTTTTATTTAGTCTAAACACTTGGCATTAATCCAGAGTGATTTCTTGGTGATATTTTAATATGTGGGAGAAAGATAAGTAAATTAGCTGGCCAAGAAAAGATGGTACATTCCATTGACCATCTGACGTTAGAATAGCCTCAGAGTTTGGCTAAGTTGTTTTTGCTTCATCAGAACTTTAACCAGTTATTTCAGGAAATCAAGACAAATTATATTGCTATTACCATATAACTAAAATATCATCTTTCCTCACTTCATTTCTTGACCTGTATATCTTGACCTGTATATCATATTTTGGCTACAGTACTAGTGAACACATAACAATCTTTTGCTTTTTAAAACTTAATCATTCCTAAATATTTCTTGTATTCTTAATAGTCCCCGTACTTAGTGTTTCTAATGGCTTCATGTGGCATTCTGCCAAATGGATGGATTCTGTCCTGACCCCATTGTTGTGTTCCATTGGACACTTAAGCATTTTTTCCTTTTCTCTTTTTCATCATGTGCCAGTTTAGAACTTGTGGTTGAGCCGTGGATTGCTGGGCTCTGGGCTGCCCTCTCGAAGGATTTTAGGTCACATGGAGGACAAGAGGAGATGAGTGGAGCTCTCCCAAGGACATCAAAGGCCTCTTTGAACCTAGATCCTGTGAAGCCAGCACTATTACACGTTGAGTCGCAAGTCGAGCTTCTAAGATTAGATGATTCAGGAAGACAGCATTCCGAGGTTTTGGAACAAAATAAGGCTAATAGAGGTCAAACAAGTGCTTTGATTGAAGACTTTGAATCCTCACTCATCCGCTCAAAACCCCCACTCTCACAAGCCTCTCTGAGTATTCCTGCTTTACCCCCGGAGTATTTACAAGTGGATCTACAGGAGTCTCTTGGCCAGGTGAGCAACTTTGTACTCCGTGCTGAGTTAGGCAACTGTGGACATGTGGGCATTGCTTTTTTTTTAAAAACCAAGGTCAGCAAACTATGACCCCTGTCAAATACCTTTCTTTGGTAAATAAGTTTTGTTGGCATACAGCCATACCCATTTTTCTGCCCTGTCTATGGCTGCTTTTGAGATACAGTGGCAGAGTTGAGTGGTTACATACAAAGCCTAAGGCATTATTGTCTGGCTCTTGTAGAAGACGGTGGCCTGCCCATGTATTACGTTAAGTGTTGGTATTACAGATAGAATGTCCTGATCCTAAAATCCAGAATGATCAGAAGTCGAAAGCTTTGTGGATGTTGACATGATTCCACAATCAGAATTTCACTCCTGACTGTGTGATGGGTTGCACTCAAAACACAGGTGCACTGAAGACGCCTCACACTGTGTCTGAGGCGTTTATGAAGCATAAATGAGCTTTTCATGTAGACATGGGTTCCATCTCTCAGACAGCTCCTTGTAAAGCTGTGTGTAGCTCCGTGGTGGAGCTTTCTTGCCCAGCCTGAGGAAGGCCCTGGGCTACATCCTCAGCACTGAAAAAATGTATTTATGTATATATAAAGAGAATTGTTCATTTTAGAAAAGATATCACATTATGTACATGCAGCTGTTCCAAAATCCAAAATAGTTTTGGTCCCAGGCATTTTTGATAAAGGATACTTAACCTGTATTATGTTAAAGAAGTAGATGGTTTATTTTGAAAAAACTGATTTTTTGATTTTTCATCTAAAATATGAGTCAAACCAAGGTAAGTGCTACAAGCAGTGAAGAAATTACCTCGGTAACTGAACTTAAAGGACTTGTTTATAATATAGTTTCTTTCCAGTGTGAATTTTTGGTGTTCTGGGATGCTCTAACTGAGGATTATTATTTTTTGTTATTTATAAACATGTCTCTGTATTGTCCCCAAATTTTTGAGTTTCAGGTTGACTGATTGCTGATTTTTCTTCATTAGAGCTCGTACTTGGAACCCTGAAATTTCTTCAACATGTTTAAAATGAATTTACAGTGCACGTACTCTTCTAATGTGTGGCCAGTCCTCTTTCTGTAGAGTGGCTGATTGGAGTTTCACATGGACATTCTTAGATAAATCATACCTTTAATGCAACTATCACCATTTCTAGTTTGTAGTTTTATTTTTTTTAGTAAAACAGGCATTTGAGAAACAATTTGAGTGCAGCTCCCTTCTAGAACATTAGAGCTGCCTACAAACATCTAATATAAACCTCTTTAGCATTCGGATAGCTTTTCATT